>JANTOQ010442239.1:0-11596 GCA_027564595.1 Bythotiara depressa
CATACATACATACATACATACATACATACATACATACATACATACATACATACATACATACATACATACATACACACGCCCACACACACACACACATACATACATACATACATACATACATACATACATACATACATACATACATACATACATACACCTATATAATCTTTTAAGCTTTTATCCAACCGGGGTTTCCGTTTTCGAAATATACACACTATGCGAGATTATTATAATAATATAATAATATTCTTTCACAGTTTTCTATGAAAGCTACAACAAAATAGATGCATTTTATGAGTCAGACATGCTAAGAAATTTAAAAACATTTTCAGAGAATTTTAGTAAATCATGGATTAAATAGTGGAATAGTGTTTGCGAAATCTGGTACCACCCTTTTAGCTAGTCGACGAAAACAACTAACTATATTAGGAAAATGTAACATACCTCATGCAACTCGTGCTTTAACTGATGGTGAAGTTGATTTTCTCTACACTTTTGGGTATTTCGGAGACGAATTCCTGAAAACTTACAACCAACCGTGTGGTGGAAAATCGGTAAACATTTTTCCCATCGAGCAAGAGATGAGACAAAGCAGTTGAAATAACAAGATGAAGAATATTTAATATGAGACGTTGAACGAAGTAAAAAGACAAGAACAGGAGAACGTGCAATGGGGAATAAACGAGTCTTTGATCCCAAACCTTTTCAGGATGACACAAAAAGATGCTCTGTAAGTATATACAAAACATTTTTCTACACCGACCTGTAAGCATGTGTCAAAACGAGACTTTAACTACAAGATGGAGAAAATATGGCAATCTGTAGTTCGAAATGGAATTGCGATAGTTCTATCGAAAAACAATAAATTTCTTCCTATTTGTCGCCAAGGTAAAGTTAAAATTAAACATTCATCACAACAACTACAGTCTCTCGCCTCTTTCAGCTAACACCAATCGTAAAACGAAACGAATTCTTATTGATGATGACGATAATGAGTTATAAATATTGAAATGTGGACCGTTTAGTTTGTTCTAAATATATTTGTGACTTCGAAAGAATTATAAAAATATTTATTGTTTGCTGAAAAAAGATTCAAACACATGCTAAACATTTAAGAATAGTATTCAAATTTCACTCTTCCCCTCAAGTGGTATAATTGTCGCAAGCTTGGGCACTGCTCCAACTTCGGATAAATAGTTTTTCCGTATTTCCCACCTTAACAGTTAAATTCCTCTTTTCCCATTTGTGATCAGAAACATTGTTTTGTGATCAGAAACACAGAAACATTGTTTTGTGATCAGAAATATTCTTGGTTCTTATCCATTGTTGGGGGTATATCCTTAACTAAATATTCATTATAATTAGGAGTGTAGTCATATGGGCACGTATCTTTTCTTGGCCTCGTTAATTATATTGGAGGTTACATAAAATATATTTGTAAGGTTCTGTTGACCAGGATATCGTACGATCATTTTTAAGTTGGCGAACATCGATATTTCCTTGTCACGAATAAGACATTTTATTTCACCAGGCACATCAGGATCTTAATAATCTTTACCTTTATCTTTTGTCTTAACTCTTGTTACGGACAAAGTTACTAAAAATATTAACTGTACATTCAGTGAGAAATTTCACTTGTTTATTAAATATGATAAACTACGATGAAACTTTTATAACATTTCTTATTTCCTTTTTATTAACTTCAACCGAATATAATCTATTAGCTATATTTCGCTATTTCCCATTTTAAAGTATAAATCTGTCTTTCCTTTCATCAAGGTGACTTACAATCACTGAAAAAGTTTCATGGAAAAATAGTCATCCATCATAATTGTTTGAGATAAACTTTCCTTGAACAGGAATTCTAAAATCATTGGAAATACCTTGATTGACGATGCTAAAATTTTAAGTATATACTCAGTATCTGAAAATGTCTCTTGGGAGTAGACACGTCACATCACGGGAGCATGTTAAATTTTCATTACGGTAGCGATGCCTTTCTCATCTTATCAAGTTTCAATTCCGTTTCCAAACAGTTACGCACAATTCTGAATACGTTTATGTGGAGGTGATATATGGAAAACGTGTGATACAGCCAGCCAGTAAATGGATTGTCGCAAGCCCAGATAACGGGAATATTAAAATGAAAGTTTTCATTGAGCCACATACGCTATTAAGTACCATTTAATTATAATTCCGATAGTTTGAAACCTTCTCTTATTCGAAGACCCCACTTTTAGTCCCTTTATATATTCTCAATGCACTCTTAATCCAATATTTCTAAAATCGTATAATTCGAACAGCTTCCTTGGTACACGGGTAATTTGATTTACTTGAGTTCTACTTACATATGTGGTTAAATATTTAGTTCATATTGTTCCCAGAAAGGGATCAAGTAATTTGCAATTTCTTTGTTATTTTGCATTTTTCCAGGCGGTAACTTATTGGAAAATAATGCATGGACAAATTTGATAAAGGCTAATAAGGGCCCATGGTTTCTAACAAGATTTTCAATGGGAAATTTGATATAATCAGGAAGCATTGCTTATGCATTTCAAGGTTAAAAGTATTTAATATTTTTGTTACAGAAACATTACAAAGATAGGAAATTTATTAACATTAAAATATACTCTTACCCGACTCCACTGTAAAACTGGATATAGTCCTGTTGTCTTGATCTTCGCGTAAACCGAATACAGGTGTACTGATGAAAAAGCCGTATCGCTTCGTTTACAGCGTTTTTTAATTTATCACCTAAATGAAAGCCCAATATACATATTAATATCCTGTTCTGCGTAGCACAGAAGATATTTTGGAATAGGTTTTCCTTGTATCTTCCAATCAGTTCCGCCATATTTTCGTTTTTTGTTACGACGTACGTACTGTCTGCTAAACCTTATGAGGTATATCGTTTTTTACTAATTCCTACTTTTTTTTGTCATCAGTAACAATCTTTACTTTTTTCCATTGTTCGGGGTAAAAACCTCAATTATATATGCCTAGAGCCTAGCTATAAAAACGAAAATAAACGAAATCGTATTCGTTAAATTATATATTCCACATCTCTTCCAGAGGTCAGCGTAAGATATTTTTATTCCAAATGATAAAATATCATTAAAATGAGTTTTTACTGCGGTTGCGCATATACAGATTTAAAATGGTATAATTCAATTTTTTGGGAAACAAAAAACTAGCCATTCTTACGGAAAAGGTCATATATGTGCCATGCCAAACGCCATTTCTTCCGGGATTGAAAAGGTACCCCGTGTTATTAACAGCATTGGAATTGGGAATCGTCCTTTAAACTTCTCATTTTGGTTGGGTATTGATTGGAACAAATTACCTCAACAACAACAAACCAGCTTTTTGCCTCTTTCCGGTGGTAGTTAATATTTATTTTAGTAACTGTCCAAGTTAATATAAACCATAACTATGTGTCAGAAAAACCTCCAAAGAGATGACGATCAGCCACAATCAGTGTTTCTGACGATTCACAACAACAGCAATTACTTGAAATAATGTTTTAAAACTTTACTGTTCTATGACCACGATTACTACTACTCGAATTTGCAGAATAAAATTTCATAACACGTTCGATTTTTTGAAGTTGTGACGAAATAGTTTCTTCCACTGCATATCTACCTGGTTTCTTTATATTGACGTTACAGGCACTTAATGATTAACTAGCAATCGCATGGTATCTCGCACAATTAACGATTAATTCACTCGTAACAAGGCAAAAAGGTAAATTTGTTCTCGTCCTACTGACTCGCAAAAAATATACGCTTTTCTTCCTTGTTACTTGTGAATTAATCGTTAATTGTACTCGAGACCATACGATTACCAGTACTTATAGCTATTTGGAAAAGGAAATTTAAAATGTTTTTCGCCTCCATCCCAATCGCAGTAAATTAGATCTAAGTTTTTTCACGGATTCTCTGGTCTACGATACTTTACGCTTATGAACCACTACTAGATTGAGAGACTAGTTTATTTTACGATCGTATCTCTTCAGTAGCCATCGATGTCCAAGCACACGGCGCTTCTTATTTTTATTTTGGTTGAGTAGCTTGTAACTATTTTTACGACTTCTATCCGTGCTTCTCTATACAAAAACAAAACTCTCTTTTTGAGAGGCTTTAGGGTGCAATTTGGAAAATACAGAAATTAACGAAAGGACTGTGAGTTATGCTATGTTAGTTGAGAGTAAAGTATCTTAGCATCGTTATGTATATGTTTCTTCTATATTTAAGCGGTCTGTGTGTAGGATTGGTGCTTTCTTTCCTAATTAGTTGAAAAGGGTGTAATCATATAAACTCGTTGTTTCTCCTACAAACAGTTATTAATTAACGTTAATAATAAAAAGGTTACCTGCTGTATGGTGGAATTCATAAGGTACCGCCTTGTCTATTGGCCATATATACTTGGCGAATGCTTTTCGAGATATTGCGTCTTTTGCAGTTGCTTTCTTCCTTCCCGTCGCTATCTCCAAGTAAGGACTCATTACCATGTCTCCTTCAATGATCTCTTTATCTGTTGCCGCGTCCTCAGCTATCAGACCAAGGTAATATAGATCACAACAGAATAATACAAGGGCAGTAATATTTTTTATAATTGCCACAACACAACACGGGAAAACTTTCTGTTGCTAAATAATAAGGCTTTAAATATTTGACTTAACTCTTCACACACTCTGACTTTAAAGTGGGCGGGCCGTAAGAAAATTATCCTCATAAATATGTTCCTTCTAGACGGTCATAAACCGCATTGTTTTGACGTTCTTTAATTAATCAAAAACTTCAGATTAACACAGTTAAAAAACAATAATTATCAGATAATTACTGTCGGACTATAGTTCCCCAAGCCTCTTCTCCTGTTCAGTAAGAATTTGTAAATGGTTTAATCTAAACTTTATTTTGTAACACCAGTGCAGCACGTCCCAACAAAAAGCTTGAATCTCAGTTAGTTTTATACCAGGTTTACTATTCGCGTAAATTGGTTTAATATTATTTAATTATGGAGTGACCAGTTTTTTCTTTTCAAACAGCCAAATAGAAAAGTCAAAATACTTTAAATCGATATGGATATGCTTGGTTGATTGAGATATTATAAGATATATTGGCATTGGGATATTTAATGGAAAAATAATAACAATAGAAGCAACGATACATTCTGTTATAATAAATTGTTTAATGTATATCCTCTGCTATAACTTTCCTAATATCTCATAGCGTTTAGGTTGGTTTAGTTGGTTTCTTACAAATTCATTACCAATGACAATAAAATAAATGTTACCGAGGCTCTCAGAATCGAAAGGATATTGATGCGTGACTGGGATATCGTTGATTGTAACCACGTCCAGCGAGAGAGAACGATATTTCGGCGTTGCACTAGTTGCGGCATTTACCAGCAAAAGCTTGGAAATTATTAAAATATTTGATTATGAACAGGACTTCACGAATTTATTTTTGAACTTCTTTGTGAATATTAAAGTTCAAAGGATGACTGTTAGAGAAAATAACCGGCTAGTTAGAAAATATAAAGAATCTATTCAAACTTGAAATTAAAATTCGAAATTGTCCTGATCTGTAGAATTGTTTTGCACACAGAGAAATTACAATAATAAAGAAAATATTTAACTTTTCTCTGCAAAGATCTGGCGTTGGCATCCCCTCCCTCCCCTACCCTCTAATGGCGCGGGCTCTGTATACTAGCTTTTGTCAATTAATTATGTCTGATATTGTAGGAGCGCTATATGTTACGATGGTGAGTTTCTTGATAATCAATTATTAATAAAACATTCCAATGCAAAATTATACGTGTTTGTACATTTTAAATCTACGTTGTCTTTTTGGCAGATGATTTGTTCTCAGTTACATACGAAATCATAGATTTTCCCATTGGCGACTCTCCCTAGTCTACTGCTGCTTCAGTCTTGCTGTGTCATTTATTTTGGCAACCTTCCTATGAACTAAAGGTTGTATAGCTTACACATGGAGATAATACACATAAGGAAAATGAAACCAAGTTGACTAATTTGTCTTTGTTATTATCAATTCTAAGTATCCTTTGTCTCTATTCTTTTATATAGAACTCTTGGAACGCAATCGTTCCTTTGGGCATGCTTACACCATAAACGTAGGTACACACAACTGGGAAATGAAAGATCCTCTAAATGTCTCACTTACCTATTTGTTCAGCCTGTAATTCTTCCTCTAGTTCCTCTTTGTTCTTTGCAGTATATTTATCTAAAAATAAACATCAACGACTTATTGATTACAAGTACTTTTCTATTCCTTTAATGAATATTTCATAGTTAATCACGTAGCTACTAAATATGCATATAATTAATTAGCTAATAATCTATAATCTTTGTAAAGTATGTTTTAGTCCTATCTCAACCCGTTATGGTGGCACAGTGGTACAGCAATATCAAGATGGCTGATAACGGTATTATCGTCACAGCGTACAATCTCCCAAGTAATCCATAAATGGGTAATGTTAATATTTTTTGGCACTATTTTGAGTTAGAGAAACGTAAGAAGTTCACGGTCAAACCTATCATAATATGACGCTTAAATATTTAAACCTGTTAAAACTTTTATTTTTTCCGATCAAACTGAACCCGTTAATGCATCAGCATACCTCCCTGGATATATTAACCTTCCCATTGGAAACATTTACGATTTTATGTCGAACCAGGGGTACTTATAACCTTTAACGAAATTTATTTAACATTGTACTTCCAAGAATTAATCTTCTGGAAAAAGCTAAATAGCAAGGAATTGACCAGTGATTTGATTATTTTCCGGGGACCCTATGCATTAAAAGGTTAATCACTTCTGAATAGTTCATTAGCACACAAAATTTCATGGTAAATAAAAATACAAAATTAATGAAAAACCTTCAAACAAACGTGTGGTCCGGAACGTTGTTAACCTTAAACAATTGTTAGTTTGATGAGTAACGGAACAGTTGGAAGAGAGAAATAAATATATTCAAGCAACCAAGTAATCAAAAATCATTAATTATAATTTCACTAATTAACTAGGAGAAACCCAGTTCTTTAATTCAGCGGATTTTTTATGGTAATAGCACAAAGGTAATAGCACAACTGACATAATTCCTAACCGCCTTGCTAGCAAAGTGCTATTTCTGTACTTACCAACAATAATCCAACAGAATTAAGAAATAACTAGCAGTCATTCGCACAGCTAGAAGTTGGTCGCTGCTTCTTAGTCAAAACTCTCGTAGTGCCAATGGTCATAACTTCACTTCTTGTAGGATAACTAAACATTTTACATTTATCTCGACTAAGGTAACGCTAAATGTTCTTATAATTTGTTCGATAAATATGCAGTAGAAGAATCACAACAAATACACCATTTTATATAATTTTAAGAAATAGAACAATATTATTTACAATTATTTCAACGGTGCAACAGTCTTCATCAGAATAAATCTAAGTTACAATAACCAAGGTTGATAAGTTTTAAAATATGTGCCAATTACGAAGTTATATATTAAAAAACTATTATGTATTTAAAATACAAAAAAAACATATAATTTACAAAATAAAATAGTTACTAAAAGCCAGCAAAATAATAAGTAAAATACTTGCAAAATAATTAGTAAAATATTTATTAAATACACAAATAAAAAAGTGAAGTCCATACTTTTATTAATTTAAAGTTTATGTGTTAAATATTTTGATCAGTGGAACGCAAATTTACAATTTGCCACCATCAAAATGTACAGTAAGCGTAATGACATGCCAACCGCGAAGGTCTGTTCCTTATGAATACCAAATTCGTTGTTTTACACACAAACATACAAAAATAAAATTATCGTTTTTATAAAAGATTTTGATAACTTTTCTCTCAGATTGATTCATGATGGATTAATTATGAAAATTGTACTTGCAAATGTTTGAAAAAATTAGTTAGAATTTTCGAAATTGTAATGGGCCTTTAGAGCAACAAATATATGACATACCGGTTGGATCTCCAAATATCTCTGTTTCTTCTGTATCTTCCGCATCCGCCGCATCCTCCGATGTCTTAACTTGTGCTAACGGGAAATTCAGAGTAAATGCCACCAACATACCCAGAACCATTAAACAACGTATCATCTTGATTTCTTCTTTCTGTTGAATCATGTTGTGATAGACAATAAACTACTCGCCTAAATAGTAGTTTTTGTGCAGTACAAGAACAATAGTTGTTAATTTGGGCACAAGCGCGGGGTCAGCCTATATAAATAGGCGTCTGATTTTACTTGCAAACTACGTGTTGCTATATTCAGATGTATACCGAATTTGTTGCTAACTTGTTAAAGTTGTTACCACATTGTGCACAGGTGTGTAGATCGCCATGAATAATATGAGGTAAACTTCAGTATTAACAACCAACTGTACGGTGTCCGAAGGCAGCAACAAGAAATTTGTTAGTACAATAACAAAAATTTAAAAGTTTTTTTATTTAAAATTGATTTTGCAGATTTATTTTTCTAAGAAAAAGTTTTCAGTTTGTTGAAATACATAATCTACAGTCTAGAGCACAGTATCACAATGTAGTGAATTGAACTATTTCAATGCGACAGTATGTATTTGTGGATTAATATGGTATTGATATAAGTGATGTGAATGTAACGATTTATGTTGATTCAATAGTATAAGATCAATACAAGCTCCTTTCCTAGATTTAAAGCAAGTATTGGATTTAATTGAGTTAAAGAGACTTTGCTCATCTTATCATCACTTGCTTCTAAATTAAATTTACCCATGATTGAACACTTTTCGTATTGAACGGAGTACAAATCTATCATATTAGATAAATGTTGTAAAAAATAATCCCTGATTTGTAAAGGTTGTCTATAAATAGATATTATCAGCCATTTTGGTTTTCTTAAATTCAAGTCTATAGGTATTGCTTAAATATCATTAGGTAATACAAAGAAGAAACTGCGACTAGAGGTCCACCACTAGTAGCAGTGACATCCTTTCTGTAAGGTTTTATAAATCCAGGAATAATAAATTGGCTAACTGGAAAGTAATAATGCAGCTTGTTTCAGAAATTGCTACATTATCAAATTTACTCTCTATTAAATAAGGTAATAAAGCCATTTTATTTCTAATAGAGTCAATGTTAAGAGAGTAGGCTATGACAACATTTTTGGGATATTTTGTTCTAAGAGTGCTTAATGTTGACATAACACTATGTGTATCAATATTGGTGAACTTATCCATAGTACAGGCAATTCAATTAGATTTTAGATGTATTAGAAATTTGTTAGCTAATAAAGAATTCCCTTTTTTATTAAGTTGCAATTTTTTCACACCTAACGCAGGGCTTTTATTATTATTATTTTCAATAAAACCTAGATCTTGTTGGTTGCAGGAATTCTTTAAACGGTTATTTAAATCCGAGGCCGGTAAACATCGAGTTACGAAAAGTTCGAGTTACGGCTCGACCATGCCACTTTTTCAGTATCCGTAACTCGAAAGTCTTTTGCAAGGAAATGTACTTCGAGTTAAGTTTACCATTTTTTAGCATGTCTTAACTCGATGTCAACAAACAAAATTAGAGACATCAAGTTATTTACCTCGAAGTATATTTTGGTAAATTTGTCCATCCAGTTTAGAAAGTCTAAATATAAACACATTTATCCTAACTACATTGTAAAAACCCAACCTTAGCGGGATTTTTTTAAGTCCAGATTTTGTTCAACGCTACATTTCTCGAATTAGTCATTTTTTTTAACTGCAGATTTTTTTTTAACGCTACGTTTTCGAGTAACTAGTTATTCCTAACTAGAGATTTTTATATATGCAATAAGTCGAGACATTTCTTTTATCAAATACCAGAATTTTAAATATGCACTCGAAATTTCTTTAGTTATTGGGGACTTTCTTTTAAGGATGAACTTTTTGTTGGATGGGCAGTTGTCGACAGACTTTCTCTCTCTCATGCTATACAATCGGTAGCAAAGCATGCGCACCATGGTGTTATTCATACCCAAAAGTCTGTGTTGTAGAAGTAAACAAAAATTATTACATGAAACAACATTTCGCTGTACACTTTTTTAAAATAACCTTTCGTGCAACGGTTGCAGCGTTGCGAGATAATTATATTTTTCGTCTATCAACTGCGTAGCTTATAATTAACCTATACATACGCAGTTACATTCTCTGATAAAATTATAGCAAACGAAACACATGCTGTCTAGTTTCAGTTTCTTTGAGAAAACCATCCTGAATAAATGTATGTATATTTTGAAAACATCTTCTCAAAGTATCAAAGCAGTTTTGGGAAAGGATATGGTGCAGATCAGTGTCTTATAGCTATGCTTAACAGGTTTTATAGGATTCTGGATGATGGTGCGTCATACGTAGCCCCACTCACGGACCTGTCAAAAGCTTTTTATTGTTTGCGTTTTATTTATTTATTTATTTATTTATTTATTTATTTTCTTTAATTGATTTAAAGTTGAAAAATTATCATAATAGATACATAATAATCTAATTAAAGTCAACTATACAAATACATAAATACATAATACATAAAATAAAAGATTTATTTTTACATATTAAAAGTTACATTAAGAAAAACAATAGGAATACGAGTTGGATGTTAAATTATCAGATAAAAATATTTTCTGGGATATAGATTTTACATAATCTACATAGGCATTGAGTTGTGGTCGATTTTTTATTTTACTTTTAAATTTTTCCAGGGAATCTAATGCCTTATATTCATTGGGAACAATATTCCACATCTTAGGGCCTAGATAAGCTAAGGAGTTGGTTTCATAGTTTAATGTGTAGATATTTCTTTATCTGAGACTGGTTTCTTAGTTCATATGAAATGTGAATTATTTGAAATACCGAGCTCAATATTTCAGGTGCGAAATTATTTTTAAATTTGAAAGTTTCAGTAGTTAATACCTGAAGATTTCGTTGATGAATAGTCACAGAGTTATATTTTGATAATAATTCACAAAAGGTTGTTTTGTTATCATTGTCTATTAATCCTAAAGAACGTTCGTGTATTCTGTTTATTCTGTTATAAAATTTTCTATTGTGAAAGATCTATGTAAGTGGACAATAAGAGAATTGCGAGTAAACAAAGGAGTTTTCACTTCTTTTGATCGAAATCCATGTAATTATAAATCCTTGCGAGTGCATTTTTGTTTTTAACTAGCCTTTCAAAAAAGTTAAGATACATGTAAGTACAAGCTTAATTTGCTATCAATGGTTATTCCTAGTAGTTTTTCAGAGGATCTGTTAGAAATTATCGTATTGTTTAAATTAATTGTGATAGGGTCTGTCACACTTAGTAAAATAAGAACCATTCAAATAGATTTAACCCTATTTCACATGGGATTTTTGTATACCCTTATTTCACATGGGGGGCTTTTGAAGCCCCCCTAGTTTTCTCAGGTCCTACTGGTACTATGACCTTAAAACTTGGTACGAAGGTAGGTCTAATTAAAATAATTGATTTTAGCTAAACATGGTTGCCATAAGTCACGTGACTTTTTGCTGACGTCAGCAAAATTCACTAAAATCAGCATTTTTTGGTATTTTTCCATAATT
>JANTOQ010442461.1:0-11594 GCA_027564595.1 Bythotiara depressa
AACAGGGTTGTATTGACCCTTTGGTATTCCTTGCCACACTAGTATGTGGATTATTTTTTATTTTTTATTAACTTTTTAATATTTAATAATAATATTTCATCTGCTTTTTTGTTATTTATACGATTTTTTTTATGTGGCAAATAAATTTACTAAATTTACTTACTTACACACAGAATTACATACAACACAAATCAATAAAGAAATAAAAACACATCTCCTTACTTTTCTGCGGGAACAGCAACAACAAAAACATCGTCACATATTTTTTCATAACAAACATATATAGTCTTTCCTTCAATAACCAACACAGAACTAAAAGGGTAAGTCAGATAAAATAATAAAATTGTTAATAAACTATATTTAAATTTCTATGTTTTGCCTTCAGATAGTTTTTTAACAACATATACACTGTTCATAGTAGCAGGAAAATTGTCTAGCATTTTACCTAAATTTTACAGTTCATTTTAGTTTCTCATAGTGAATGGATTGAAAAACATTTTTACATTTTTAGAGACACTGGAGTCAAATGCCCACCATTGTTAACATTTCACGGTAAAAAAAATGATTGCAAAAGCACAAAAAACAATTTCACACAATTTATTTATGCAACCATATCTACTGACTGGAAGCTCAGAACTTAACAGACAATAACAGTAACACTGATATTACTAATTATTACTATTTTGCTGCATTCATATTCATAGTTGGGCACAGAAAACATTATGCATTGACCTATAGAATTACCCCAGAATTGGTCAGGAATGGTATTTGATCACACTGATATACTTGGCATACACCATTACAAATTGGTGAGAGAAATATCAACCGTGAAATATGCTTTAAGTTGATTAAATGTGCACAAATAAGTAATTTCCTGACAAAGTCATCTCGCATCTTTCATTTGAAATGAAGAAAAACAGCAATTTAGGCTGATTAAGCAGAGAGTGAATTCTGAAGCATAAGGGATTGGGGAAGAGTTCAAAGAAATTTAAACAATTACCTAAGATGAAGGGTTTATAAATTGAAATATAACACTGCAATTTCCTATTTTTTAAAAAGAATATCAACCAAAGGGTGGCAGTCCAACCAAAAACAAAAACTAACAAACAAATAAATATGTGAATTATTACTTATATATAATACCAACATATAATTATCTAACCAAATAAATATACCTTTCAACATTTGTGCCAGTAGTTTCTCCCATTATATCATTAACAGTGAGAAACACTCCTCGGATATTTTTAAGTTTCTTTGCTACATCAGTTTCAGGATACCAAAATACTATATCCTATAAACATATGATTTAGTTATATACTGTACATGTTTATCTCAGTTATTAATACCAGCACATTTATGAGTCATGAGATGCCCTTAATAATATGCACAATGTGCACTGTGAATCTTCTCTTATACTCTTCATCCTGTTTCATTATCCCTATTGGTTTTTGAAAGAGTTTGCCTAAGGCTGTAGAGTGTAATATTTGACATGCCAAACCTGTTTGCTTTAAAAATACATAACATGTTAAAATTTACCATATAAACTAATAATGTTATCAAGACAACAGAAATTAAAAAGAACAATCAAAATAGGAAAATTATACATACATTGGTTGTTTGATGAGATGATTATATTATAGAAATACACCAATACAGCATTAAAACAAAATAAAATATATTTTATTCCATTGAACTATTATATATTATACTTTTATGTGTAAACAAGACAATAAATTTGTTTAAAAAGTCAAGTTCATTCCCCGCTGCCTTATGTATCTAAATGAAGTATTTTCAGACATTGGCAATGTATTGACTTCTCCCACGTGCAAACACTCAATGATTTTTCTATGCTATCATTACTTAAAAAGATGTAATAAATACCTAGTTCCTACATACACTATGTTTTATGTGACACGTATAAAATCTCAGTAAAGCATCATTTTATAAAGAAAGATCTAAATATCAGCCATGAAAAAACATTCATGATCATTTTGTAAGACCAGAAAATCAGAATATCGGCCATGAAAAGGCATTCGCGATCATTTTTTAAGCCGAAAATCAGAATATCGGCCATGAAAAAACATTCACGATCGTTTTGTAAGACCAGAAAATTGGAATATCAGCCGTGAAAAAGCATCCATGATTACTTTCTAAAGCCGGAAAATCGGGATATCGGCCGTGGAAAAGCATTCCCGATTATTTTCTAAGGCTGGAGAATTAGAAAATCGGCCATGAAAAATCATTTATTATTGTTTATTAAGGCCGGAAAATTGGAATATCGGCCGTGGAAAAGCATTCACGATCATTTTCGAAAGTCGGAGAATCGGAATATTGGCCATGAAAAAGCATTCACAATCGTTTTGAAAGACCAGAAAATCGGGATATCAGCCATGGAAAAGCATTCACTGTCATTTTCAAAGGCTGGAGGATTAGAAAATCGGCCATGAAAAAGCATTTATTATTGTTTACTAAGGCTGGGAAATTGGAATATCAGCCGTGGAAAAGTATTCACGATCATTTTCTAAAGCTTTTTTTTTTAATACTGTTTATAACTATATGTGGCTAGTACTGCTCTTTTGTTGTTATATGCAGGAGTCACCTGTCTAAAATGGCTAATATTTTCTCATCCCACGAGTGGCCGTTATTCCAGGTTTGACTGTAATCTTAATTTTAATCATATCACTCTCTTTTAAAATCTAAAAGATATTGTATTTATCTAAATGTTTTTTTGTTTGTTTGTTTGTTTTTTTCTATACAAAAATCATAAATTACATTAAGCAAATGCTAGAGAAAAATAAAAATAAATTAAAACATGGACTGAAAACGTACACAGTACTAGCAAAACATTACATACATTTAAAGGCAGCACTCCCTGCAAGGCACAAAAGGTGATATTGTCAGGAAATACTGCCCACAAAAACGTTACTTTGAAACTTAAACAAGTTAGTTAAAAAATAAAAAAGGGTATAATCTAGTTTATTAAAGAACCATAGAATCTTTTAGATAATAAAATAAAGTAAATAGTGTTATTTAGAATCACATTGTTGATTCTCTTATCAAACTCATCATCTCCATAAAGAAGTAGATTTAGATAAGTACTATTAAAAGGCATAATATTTATGTTACCAAATGCACGAAGGAGGAAAATTATAAACATTAATCTGTGTTGGTGTGACCCCTGTTTTAAATTACAACTACGAGAATAGTAAAAAATCACAGTGAAGAACATGCGATATACTAACACTAACAAAGTACAATCTTGGAAAGAAAAAAACCCAATGTTATGTGACACATGTTTTGGTATTTTTTCACTTTGCTTGAGATAAAGTATTAAAAAATTGTTCAGGTCGGTAAAACAACATTTGCTGTTCGGGACTCAGGTAAGTTTGAATAAAATAAAAATTTGCATAGATTTTCAGGAAAATACCGACCTAAAATATTTCCAGTCGGCTAAAATTTCACAGGGTCGGTCGGGTTACGTGAAACATACAATTATTTAAGGATGGCCTTATATGTAGCATGTTGTGTTACTATTAGAAATGACAAAGAAACAACAAATATATAGTGATCTAGAAATAAAAAAGCATAAAACAAATATAATGTTAGGAAAAGAATCACAGTTCTGTTTAAGTAAAGCTACAGTAGATATTCTTATTGTTTAAAATTTCTAGGATGTCTATTGCTGCCCAAAACAATTTTAGAAATTATATTTATTAGAAATCAATAGAAGTATTTGTCCTCAAAAAGAAAAGAAAAAAATGTCGTACACTATCTGCTTTATCATCAGCATCCAGCGTGAGATACATAACAGCACAAATTTCATTATACGCATTGAAAATTAATTCTTCATGATCGACAAAGGAATTCGATACAATGGAGCAAAGTTGACTTTGAGTACCTGATAGCATGTCAGTTACAACTCTTTCAATGGTTAAGATTACCTATAAATAATAAAAATTAAATATATGTTAAAATTTAAGTAATTCGAAATTTCCTGAGGTACACTAGTTTATTTTATGCTAATCAGCCAGCCAGCCAGCCAGCCAATAATGCTGTGATTTTGTAATTGATAGTACACTTTACAGGATAGTAATAAAGTAATAAAGATATTTTTTGTTTGCATAGAAGAATGGACATTTTTATTCGTTCGGTTGAGTTTGTCCCACTTTCCACACATACTTTAATATTATCCATAATCTGCCATCTTGAGTAGAGGGTAGGTGAGAAGTTCACAGTCAAACCTCTCAACCTTAATTTTTCACATTTTACCTTTTCCCTTCAAATTTAAACTACAAGAAATATATGTAGATTATGCTAGAACTTGCTGCTAGTTTCAGTGACTCATCCTTGCAGAAGCAAAGACAATGATAAATTAAGAGAGGCTTGACCATACCGGTAGGTACTACACCAAATTGACATTTTGCAACATTTTCAAAACTTGTTAACACTCTGCTCAGGTATTAGAACATTGAGAAGCAATATTTGATGCTCTCTAAATAATGAAATAATGGTTTTTGCAACTTGAAGTTACTAAGAATTGTGATACTACATACAATAGAAGCTGCAATTTATTACCCCAAAATATGTTTACAAGTGTTCCAATACTTGCACTCTGTACTCTTTCTTGCCCAATACATGATTTCCTCTCTATTTTTATATCATGTTTGATACCTAAATGTTTGTGGACACACACAGGCACCATCCAAACATACTGCAGTACAGAGTACAGAGTTTTTACAGGTGCCCACAAACTTCATGCATATTTCTGTCTTAAAACTTTGGAGAAAGATAGGGTGGTTGGTTTATAAATATTTTGCCTGATCGATTGGTTGATTAATTGATTACTTTTTATATAATATCTTTTTTCACAGGTTTGTTTATTAATTGTAAATAAAAATTTGCTTAAGATTACTTTCATATTTCTTGTCTTCTTTACTTCAACAAATATGTAGGGCTAAAGTAATTCAATGAATAATAATAAAGATGGGGGGAAAAGTAATTAAAACATCATTATTAATTATGGTATAAAGTGCTAGTCAAATCTGTTAAACATTCAGATTAATCTAAAGGCTAAAAAGTATCATTTCATTTGAATCATCAAGTAATGGTGATGAATCAAATAAACTTTAGTTAGTTTGTGAAGGTCACATTTTGAGAGGATGTTCTTATAAAAAGTTGGTGTATCTTTGTTACCTTCCCAAAGAAATTCCCTACAATGCATATTTTAAAGATTTTTTACTCATTAGCGCCCTGCGAGACAGAGAAAACACAAGGATACAGTGCGACATATATTCTATATTAGCAGTGTGGCGGAAGTGTTGGGGTCACTCCATATATGCGAGTACATGCGATGTAGTGAACATAGCAACATGTGATATAGTATTATAGCAAAATGTGATATATAAACATAGCATAATAAAATAACATAATATTTACTTGTAGGCCTTCCTAAATGCAACCGGGTGACAGGTTGCAAACCAGCGGTTGACCTGTGTGTTACACTACATAGTGAGTGCCTAAACCTACCTAGTGTATGCAGGTGCATAGTTGCGAACCAGTGACCCCTGTTCATACCATATGATAGTGCTAATATGTACACAGAGAGTATGTGATGAACCTGTTGAGCTACTGTAAATGAGTCACATGCCTTGCGACCACCCCGCTAAAGAATGCCTGTGTATATATACCTATATATAAATACATATATATAATATATACATCCTGGTTAGATATCAGAGTTGACTCCTTGCAGGCAGCAAATGCCACCCTAACTGCCACCTATGGGGATTGATACAATGAATGATCCCCATGGAGTGAACAGTATATGCCTGGTATTGCCACAAATGGGATCTGCCTAGGATGTGTGAGAAGTGCAAGACAGGAAGAGTGGGGCAGTATATAAATGACTATGAGGACCCTAGCGTGCACAGCCAATATAATGCAAGTATAGTATGTGGGTATTAACGCAAGGTATGCCAACTCTCATATAAATATTAGCTTACACTATATAATGTATATATCTTATGATTGTAATGTTACTGCACCAGATCAGGGTCCCATGTGGGACCACAGTGAGTAGTATGTGAGAGTAGGCTTGCAACATTGTCAATTGTGTTATCAGGTATGTGTATGTAGGTTCTAAAACAATCGCTGTTCCATCGACCAAGTTGTTGGATGAGCCAACTTGGCAATCCGGCTGTGGCAGCTGTGGTAGCTGCTCCAATTCGAAATGAGTGGCTGGAGACTGGTTGTGAGGCGGAGGAGGGGAGTGCTTGTTTCAGGAAGATATTCAATCTGCAACGAGGTAGGAAGGATTTGTCACTATATTGGAAGAGTGGGCCCTGCTTTGTTGGGTGGTGATGGTGTTAGACAAGTCCTGTTGTTGTGTGTTTATAGTGTCATTTTCGTTGATGCCTATTATCGTTTGTGGGTGAAAGTGAGTGTACAGCAGCCTTCTTTGTAGGATAAGTTTTTTGCCAGGCAGTAGGAGTCTGTAGGTGTTACATTTAAGTCCCAGGGCTTCGACTGTCAACTTGCCCCAATCAGGATTGGTTCTTGTTCGTCATTGATTTGGCATAGCTTATACGATGGTAGCTACTTCTAAAAGCATAGCTAGACTAGCTATGTAATTATAGTGACTAGGCGATAAACTGAGTCAGATTGTGGTGATAATAGCAGATCTAAAAAATTTTAAGAATGGAATTGATACTTATCTCTGTGAGAGCAGTGAGAGAATGAACCAAGAGGGAGAGACTGGAATGAGTGTGTGATTATGCCTCTCGTTCGCTAACCTAAGTTTAAGGCTATTGCCTGAAACCTCAATAATAATATCTGACCAATACTAAATGTACCAGATATCTACAAAATCGATTACGTAAATGGCACTCATAAGAACAAGACATGAAACACATACCTCAGAATCCCCATTCACACTTTGCAGAATGGAATTGACATTCTGTAGATTTACTTCACAACCATTAACAGCAAGAATGGCATCTCCTAAACAATATTGACAAATTAAAAAAATATAAAATCGAAAATAAAAGCATAAATGTTTGTTGGATAACAGTTTACAACAAGTAGCTGACACCAAATTAACATTTGCATTATGTGGCATTTAATGCTGAAAGTGCAAGGAATTATATTATTTGAACTACATATGTATTAAAAAGCTATGTGGATGGATGCTAAGGAAACTGCCTCAATTGGATATTTGATATAAGCTAGTAGTAATGGAAATAATTGGCAATTCCACATTACTATTAAATAATGATAATGCTGTGCTTCTATGTTAAGACTTTGTGTGCCACAAGTAAATCTTTTCCGAAATAACATTTTAACAAATTGACAACACACTACAAGATCACAACAAAAGGTATGTTGTTTAAACGCATTCAGTTGCAATAATATTTTTATTTCCATTCGTATGATTTCTAAAGAACTGTGATTTTTTATTGGACAAGAGAAATTTTTGTTGTTTTGATTATTCAGGAATGTTGTACTTTCAGAATTCATAATGAGATATTTCTTTACACTGCAGGCATTAATGTTACATAAAAATTTATTTGATGAGTAGATAGAAAATGCTAAAAATTGTGGCTGCAAGACATGAAAATAAACTTTATATATAAGAGAAAATGAACATAAAGTAAGTTTTTAACCATATACCAATGAATATGTCTTCACATTTACCAGTTGGACCACTTGGTAGAATTCCTTGCACAATTATTGAGTTCATGTTGTGTGTGCCGCAAGGGGTACCATTGACAAGAATATTATCATTAAATTCATCTAATACTGGATCCAAATCTAAACCTGATATTATACCCAAAACATTCTCAAGGCTAACAAACGTTTCTTCTACTTTTTCATATAAGTGTACAGCAATATTTTTACATATCAGATTCAAATTATCTGAATGTCTTGCCTCAATGTGGTGGATATTTTTACTGGGAACACATGGACTTGTTTGAAGCATGTGTTGTTGGTATTTCTTTTGGGAAATGTTTGGTGTATTAGGATGTGACTTTGCCTTTCCAATATTAACACGATTGTCTTTTTTGAAAGATGCAGATTTCTTGACGACATGTTTAATTTTTTTATGAATCTTCTTATCTTTTTTATTATGCTTCAGAAAAGTATTTTCTATATTTTCTGACTGTGTATGATGCTGTTCAGGCAATTGACTTGTAAAATATGACTCAATATAAAGAAGGTCACCATTTTCTTGAATATGATTAATCCAAGGCCATCTAGCAGCAGCATTGTCATCTCTAAAACAATAGTTATAAACATATAATAGATATAATTATTTAAAATTTATATATTTTAGATAATATAATTTTAAGACATACTAACAAAACAAGTAGTTAACAGTAGGGACAATCAGTTGAAATAGAGAGTGATTACTAATAAAAACTGAAATATTTAGGCTAATGAATAATTTTCAGAACAACATTAAACAAGTGAACAAATAACCCAGATGACCATATGACCAAATGAACAGAAGTCAATACAATAACAACTGATCCAACTCATCTAAAATAAATCCTTCTGTTAGCCCAACTACGTTTCTATTTCAAAATATTCAACAACAAAGAAATCAATGCTCTTAAAAATGGGAAAGCTACAGGATTGAATGGGATTTGTTACTAAAGTACTCAAAGCAAGTTCTCCTGTTCTGAACATCTTTTTGACAAATTTTCAACACATCTTTACAGACTGGCTATGTTCCCAAATGTTGGAAATAAAAGAGTGTCTCACCAGTATATAAAAGTGAATATAAAACTGATCCTAGCAACTATAGACCTATTTCTATTATTACAAATTGTTCATGATCAAGTTTTGGGTCATGTTTCTATATTTGGCTATATTGATGGCAGACAGTCTGGATTCAGGAAGATGTTTTCAACTACAACTGCTTCTTGATGTTTCAGAAGTTTTTCTTGATCAGCTTGGTAAAAAGAGAAGAGTCTGTGCTGTATTAATTAACCTCAAAAAGGCCTTTGAAACAGTTGACTATAAAATTCTATTGCTTTGGCTTTCATGACATTGGTTACAGGTTTGAATCATACCTTTCCAGCAGAAAACAGCTCACTCTAGTAAACAACTCAGAGTCTGATCTGTTACAAGTGTACCTCAATGTTCAGTTTTAGGACCCCTACTTTTTCTGCTCTATATAAATGATTTAAAATCAGAAATAAAAAATTCATATTGTCATCTTTATATACAGACTCACGAAAATGTGGATACCCTAATTTCAAATCTAGAATTAGAAATGACAGATGACTTTATAAACAAAACAAAATGACCATCAAAACTAATAGACAGAATGTATTTTCATTGGTGATTAAAATAAACTAGAAGATATTGACAATGAAACAGTCAGGTACATGGGTATTCCTCTGAAGTGTAAGGATAATGTGAAAGATCTAGGAGTTATTTTTGTTGAGAATCTACAATGGCACTTACCAAATTAAAAACATCAAAAAAAGAAGAAAAGTATCTTTAAATCTATCGAAAATAAAGTCCATTGCTTCTTATTTGACTAAGTTCACAAAAGAACTACTGATTAATGCACTTGCCATGCCACATTTTCATTACTGCTCACTGGCATGGGCTTGTGTAGCTCCTTTTAGATTGAGCAAACTTGATAAAAAACTCCAAGAGGTCAGAAGCTTTCTTGGGAGGGGAATAGTAATTTTATGATTCATGAATTGATTGGAAAAAATTATTCAATTCTTATTTTTAGAGCACTGAGTCAACTTGCTCCAGACTACAGTGCACAAAATTTAATTTGGCAAAAAACTGCCACACTCAGAATACAAGAGGAGCTATGAAAAATAATATCACACTCCCAATGGTTGCAAGGTAATTTAATTTCAGAGCTGCAAACACATGGAATAACTTGCCAACACATGAAAATATTTTACGTTATCCTTATGCTCAAGAGGAATACCCATGTACTGACAGTTTTATTGTCAAGATATTTTAGTTTATTTTTGTCCTCAAAGAAAATACACTTGGTCTTTTTAGTGTTGATGGTCATTTTGTAATAAATATATATTTAAAGTAGCAAGACATATAGTTAGGGAATTATTTCCACTGGAGCCACTGTACAATAAAAATAAAATAAAGATAAACCTAATGACTTCATTGTAGAAACAGTAATTTATTTAAAAAATTATTTGATATATAATTAAAAATACATGATCTCAAGAAACAAGATTAAAATTTTCAAAAATATTCTGAAATAGAAGACTGAATCATTAGACGTAATACCTGGTTTCTACATGTACGCTATGTTTTATGTGGCATGTATTAAATCTCAGTAAAGCATCATTTTATAAAGAAGAATCTAATTATTGGCCTTGAGAAAGCATTCACGATCATTTTGTAAGACCAGAAATTGGAATACTGGCTGTCGAAAAGCATTCACAATCATTTTCTAAAGCCGGAGAATCAAAATATTGGCCGTGAAAAAACATTCACAATCGTTTTGTAAGATCAGAAAATCAGAATATCGGCTGTGTAAAATCATTCACAATTGTTTTCTAAAGCCGGAGAATGAGAATATCGGCCATGGGGAAACATTCATGATCGTTTTGTAAGACCAGAAAATCAGAATATCGACCATGAAAAAGCATTCACGATCAATTTCTAAGGCCAGATAATTAGAAAATAGGCTGTGAAAAAGCTATCAGAGATGTTGTATTTATCTAAATGTTACAAATTCATGTGATACTTAATTTTTTGTTTCTTAATGGAAGAAATATATAATTAACAATACAGGGGGTCAAATTATGTTTTGTTCTCCATGATTTAGATACATATAGAATATGTAGATTGTAGAAAATGAAATGGTGCTTATTCTAAACGCATGAAGGAGGAAAATTATAAGTATTAATCTGTGTTAGTGCGACCCCTGTTTTAAATTACAACTATGAGAACAGTAAAAAAATCACAGGGAAGAACATGCTGTATACTAATGGAGTACGATCTTAGAAAGAAAAAAACAATGTTATGTGATACATATTTTGGTATTTTTTTTCACTTTGGTTGAGATAAAGTATAAAAAAATTGTTCAGGTCGGGAAAAGAACGTTTGCAACTCAGGACTCGGGTAAAGTTTGAGTAAAAAAAATTTTTTGCATATATTTACCGACCTAAAATGTCTCCAGTCAGCTTAAATTTCACAAGGTCCGTTGGGTTATGCTAAACATACAATTATTTAAGGATGGCCCGAGTTAACTAAAGCAGCAAAGGTCTGGGGGCTGTGACGATCAATTCAATCAAAGGGACACTGTTTTTAATAACAGATTTTCTCATTTTGGGCATGCAGGGCCAATTCTAACCCCTAAGGACATGCATGCGATGAAGTCGGAAAGGCATATATAAGTAACTTCTTGATAAACTGAGATTGCAAGGTCCGAATTCACTGATGAGGGCATGTAACAGTAGCAGTTCAAAGTAAGTGAAAAACGACAAATGATTTTTTGCACTAGAAAAATTAAAAGACAAGAGCTATACTCATAATCAAATTAAATTTCGATCTTTTAAATTATACACCAAGGAGCAATATGAAAAATATCTAAC
>JANTOQ010442572.1:0-11593 GCA_027564595.1 Bythotiara depressa
TAAAAACTTTCTCTCCATATATGCCTTTTCTTATTATACGCAATATAATCCTGGTAAGTATCATTGGATCAATCAAGAGAATTAGTTCGAGTTTTCGTGTTATCCGGGTAGGTTTTATGAGAAAATATTCAGAATCGGAAAACGTTCCAACAGATTCAGAGTTCGAGTTATGCGGATTCGAGTTACTTTTATTGTGCTTGAAAAATACCCTGTAAACATAATTTCTTACGTAGAATCCATATCTGAAGACCGTTTTTAATAAAATCAAATTTCTGCCTAATAAGAAAAGGTCTATTACAACCTTAGTCATAAAATAAGTTACAGAATTTCACCAAAATCATTTCTCCAAAAGTGATGTTTGAGTAAACACAGATATAAATAAGTTGTGCGTTAAACTTTTTCAATTTATCAATGGCTTAAGACGTCCATAATGAACTAACCGTGGGCGTAGATAACAGTTCAACCTCCGATTCGCTAATTGACCCATTTCTGTCATTTGCGACTCCATAAGACAAGGAAAACTTTAAAATAAGCATCTTTTTTAAATTAGCAAACATCGGTATTTTCCTTCCTATCAATTGTCAACTTAACAACTATACCTGTTCCTGTATTTTTATTTATTTTTTGGCACAATTCAGGAAAAGTGGTAAAATATAAATAGGGTCTAAAACTCCATGAATTCCAAGAATTTTGTAAAGGTTGTATGTAGATATTTCACAGCTCACGTCAATCATCATTAAAAATATATTTTTTTGATCGAAATGTTTGAACGAAGCTATGATTGATGCTTCTAAAAATCTATAAAAAAAACATCATTACATAAATCTGGAAATGGTTTAACATCGAAGTATAATTATTGCAACTTCTACACTTGTTTAAACAAAATCTTTTTTTTTTAGTGAAAACAATGGTCTGACTGCATGTACTTAAATTTAAGAAAATGCTAACCGTTCTTATAGATAGTTGTAAGATGATTTCAGATGGCCGCACCAATATCAAATCGTAGGCATAAACATATTATTTGTAGAGGAGTCATTAATTAAATTCCTCACAAAAAACCTAACCCTATTTAACATGGGCTTTTTCGACCATTGTAGACAGGAGGATTATGACCCTAATCTGAGTTCTACCCCCGGAAATACGAATGTATAATTAGCAAAAAAATTATTTTTTTCAGAAAGGCCAATAAATTTTAGGAAAAGTCAGAAAGTTTCAAGCCAAAATGTTCTTAGGAGAAAACGTTACGGACCAACAAAATGGTGCGGGCCCTTATGCCCCCCCCCCCCCGCCCCTACCCCCACCCACACCACCCACTGCCATGCCTAATTGGGTTAAAATTTAACTAATTTCTGAAAAAGAATATTTGATTATTTGTCAGCAAAGTCATGTTTACAATTTTTAGTGCTTTTTTCTATACTAGTAGGATTTATATCACTTGTCTTTCAACAATGTTATGTAATGATTGATAAAAATTGTTTGTTAACTCTATAATTGATCAATCATTCTTTAGAGCAAACCGATCTATGGTTACAGCGTGTGTCGTCTGTCTGTATGTCTATCGTAATCTCCTAACTTTTCAATATTTGCCGCTGTTCCATGTTTGCAATTTCAGAGAAGTGTATCTTTCAGTTCCCGTGAGGCCTCAAAACATTCTGGTATTGGACATTGGATAATTTTGGTATTGTCAATAAAATGTAGTTATCGCCATACTTTTCGGTGACGTCACAACGTTCACTTTCTTACACAGATGCCTTGTTCAGAAATGTACCTTGCAGTTACTTATAATTTAAGCGTGTGGAACTCTTTAGAAAAACACTATGATTTGGTATTTCCAAGACAATGAACCATTTGTATTTTTCATGATAGAGAGCATAGAAGAAACTTGATTTGTGATAAGGACACTTGCATCCTTTTATGTGTAGAAAGAAAATTGGAAAATTTCCCTTTTCCCCAAGTTTCATGTTTCGAGCCATTGATGTTCTGCCGATATATCTTCCCGCCCAAAAAATCCACCTTGGATTTGTACAATTGCATTAAAAAAATAGGTGATAAAATTGTCAGCAAGTTAAATACACATAAGAAACAGTGTTTTGGTCATAACTTGGCACAAAATAGATGAGACACTTGAGTTTTCTTTTTCAGACGAGACACATGTTTTTACCACTATCTCAGTGATATAAGACCAAAATGGTAGAAAAAGAATTTTAGTCAAAAATATATAAATTTAAGAAAATATTAGTACTATAATATATTGTTCTAAACCCAAATAAATAAAGTGATCATAGTTAGATCTAATGTCAATAATACCCATAACATTTCCTTGCTATTAAATATATAGTTCGGAAAATATAATTTAAAGTAGGAACCAGTGAGGAAATAATATATAACCTAAAACAGTCCTAAGAATTATTATATTACTTTCTATCATTTTTAATTCAAAATTAAATGATTGTTATATTAATATCCATTCTTAACCCTATTCAGCCTAGGCTTTTTGAGACGCTTCAGGACTAGGGGTGGGGGTGGGTGGGTGTATTCCGCCCCCTCCATAACTTTTGATATAGACATGCAATAACAATATAACTTGGCATATATATACTTGGATCAAACAAAACGTTGGGTCAAAAAATTATTTTGATTATGTCATCACTGTGCTGATGACGTCATCAAACACATTTTTTGCCTATTTGTCATCAAGAAATTTGAAACCAACTTTAAATGTTCTAAAATAAGACTGGGTGTGTTACATTAAATATAATTAGCTTATTTGAATTCCATTTCTGATTTCTAAACAAAATTATCTTTCCAACAGTATATAATATCATGATAAGGATCTAATCCCAATGGGAGAACCATTATTCCAAGTACTAAATTTTTTTGACCATTTTGTTTCCAAATAAATTTTAGAAAAAGTCACAAAATTTCAGCCTATTTGCACCAGTGTTTCAAAATATATTTTTTAAAAACCGACTGGGGGCGGAATCCCCCCCTCCCCCCCTAGGCTGAATAGAGTTAATAGGATTTACACATATCTTGCTTTAAAATGACGCCAAAATATAGTTATCCATATTATTAAAGGCTACTTTTTCATGAAACATAGGGTAAGCAGTAATGTAACATGTAACGTAATAAAATGTTTACAAATTGTATATGTCAAGGGCGGATCTAGAAAAATCTGAACCTTAGGCAAGATTTCTATATGTTTATTGGCACTGATCATCGGAGATGTGATTCTTTTATCAGCTGGAGGACTGGGGGTGCTGTAAGCCCTCCCAGCGGGCGTCAAGGGAGCATCGTTCCCCGGAACATCTGTGATTTTTGCCTTAAATGGACCCCTAAATAAAGCCTTCCTGGCTTAATCTAAGTCTCTTAACTTCTGCAATAAATTATGCAATTTTAACCAGTGATCAGAATTAAAAAACTTAAAACAGTGATATAAAATATATCTGGAAATATGTTTAATAATACCCTACCATGTCAATAACTTTATTAAATATTTCTTGCTCCCAGTGTCTATTCTTGACCGATGATTTCCCTTAACAGAACATTAACACACTTGCAAAAACAATCTAGAGAATAAAAATATTAAGTCTGTTTCGTCCAATGTCAGGGCTCGTCAGCATGCCTAGGAATGACTGAATTGTAAGTTCAGATATGGACAGTCCTCTTCAATTAAGACCTTGTACAATTAATGTGATAGTCAATAAGAAAACAATAAGTAGGAAATAAATAAATGAAGCATAGAAAATGCACGTTAAATGTATAACAATAATAAAGTATCTTCCCATTTGTGTGAAGGCCCATTACATGTAAAACAAGAAGCCGCTCGGCTTTTAAACTGGGAGAAGAATATCACAGGGTTTCTAGAGATCAAACCTTTCTGAATTATGATGTCTCCAGAACATCGTAAAATTTGTGTTTTTTATCTGATAGCACATATCAATTAAAACAAGAAGCCGGGTAGGTTTTATGCACGCTGCCTAAGTCTAAAAGCACAAAAGGCCACTACTGAGAAGGGAGTAATTAAACTTTGATACAATATTATATCATATTTACTAGCAAAACGCCATGTATTGCACATAATAATAACATAAGGTAATAATAGGTAAGCGGCACATGCAAGAAATTTCCGGTCACCCGAACATGTCAGGAACTGCTCATACTATCCACTCAAATGTGGGTGTATCACGTCTGCCAGAAGCTCGTTGTAGCCGGGTTTTCATGTCAATATTCACAAGTAAAAGTACGTACAGCAAGTGTCAACAGTGACATAAGTACAATATATGCAACACGTAACAACATTCTGGGTTAGTATTTAAGTACCAAAAATAATTTTAAAGTTTTGCGTACAACGTTCTCTGCATTTCTACAATAGTACGAACTAGCTACTGTAGTTATAAAGCAAAATTACTGTGCGAAAAGTCAATATTTAGGCCAAAAACCTTTAAAACATAATAACGACTTACATAGCTAGATACATAGCTAGCTTTTCCCTAAAACATAGTAGCAAAACACTAGTGCGCAACAGTTACTAAGTCACAGGCTATAAAAAGCGTAGTTTGAACACAGTCCTAGCTTAAAAATAGAAACGTTTAGGCGATAAGTGAATTACAGCTAAAATGTCAACATTTCGCATACTTTTCCCCTTCTCTTTTTTGGTAATTAGCTAGCTCTAAATAGTAGAAATTACACATACACATTGATACTATATGTGAAAGATTGAAAAGTATGCTTTGAACACAGTCGTGGCAAAAAAATACAAACGTTTAATCGAGAAGTATGTTTCGGCTAAAATGAATTTCCGGGCCCCCGAACATGTCAGGAACTGCTCATACTATCTACTCAAATGTGGGTGTATCACGTCTGCCAAAAGCTCGTTGTAGCCGGGTTTTCATGTCAATATTCACAAGTATAAGTACATACAGGTTTTACTTCTAAATGCCATGTTTTAGGTACATAGCTAGCTCCTATTTATACCAAACTAGCCAGAGAGTTTGGGGAACATTCTACTACGTGTTACAAATCGTCTCGTGGTATTCTTGATAAATTCTCAAAATTCCGTCATGTTATACAAGTCTCAAAAATACTTTTAAAGTTTGTGAACAAATCTTTCTATATCTACACCATAGGTACTAACTGCTAGGGGTAGCTTTACTAAAAAATCACGGTGGCAAAAGTCATAATTTAGAAGAACAATGTAAAAAAACGAACAGAAAGTAGTTAGCTAGCTATGCACTTCAAAAACACTAACTTTGAGGTACTTTCTTGCTCAAACTTACCGATAATTTACCAGGGAGCTAGGTGGGATATTCTACTCACTATAACAAATGCTCTCACAACATTACACGAGGTAAAGATAGCTAACAAATTTAGAAATAAATGGTGATAGTGCTTACAGGTTTTACTTCTAAATGCCATGTTTTAGGTACTTAGCTAGCTCCTATTTATACCAAACTAGCCAGAGAGTTTGGGGAACAATCTACTACGTGTTACAACTCTTCTCGTGGTATTTAAGATGGGAAAATGTAGCTCAACAGGAGATTAAAAAATGGCGATAAAGGTTAGCTAGCTCCAAATGATACGAAACTTTCCAGAGAGCTCGCTCACATATTCCTCTCACTACGATAAGTGTCTGTGTTAATGTCTTTGCACTCGCTGGAACTGAACACCAACAACCTCCTCTGAAGAAGCCATGTCGCAAAAAGACAGCAAACCTAACCTGCGTTTTTGATGAAATGCCAGGTTTGTAGAAAACAATACCCTCTCGTAGTGGTTCATCCTACCAGAAAACACCAATCATTCGTAGGGATATTGTTTTTACTACAAACCTGGCAAACCAGTCATATTCCGCAAGAAGACATTCTGCGACCAATCATAATGCTTAAATGCACACGAACCCGGAAAGATTTGCCGAGGTAGGCAGAGCAGGGCTTCACGACTTTATTAGAATATACCAAGATTTGACTAAGTTTGACTTGGCAAGTGCGATCAAGACTCATTAATGATTATCGGAACGGTTTCGGGGAAATCGGCAATTGGGCGCCTCCATCAGCTTATGGTAAAGACGGTAAAATGCTCTGGGAACGAGATTGGACATTTTAGACCTTTGGGAAAAGACGCATCATATCAAAATAAAAGCAATCAATTTTATATTAAAATAAATTTTATTATAGAGGAATGAATGACACTCTCATTTTCCTTTTACCATAGGCGACTGCCGAAGTTGTCTAATATTGAATTCGCCCCTGTATGTACCTATGTATGTACCTATATGTGGACAACATTACTACTGTAGTTACAAAATATTGAATCCAGAATATTTAAAAAACTGGTTTATGGTAAGGTTGACCAATGCAGAAAGATATAAAACAAAGTCAAATACATGAATATTAACCAAATAAAAATTTAAGCAGCAGAAAAACAATAACATTTAGTGAATCCGTATTGTAGTGGTTAGCGCTCTTGCCTTGTGTTTAAGCGATCAGGATTCGATTTAATAATAGAGACGATTAACTTAATTGTTGTTGTAAAGTTCACGGATGAGACATTGAGCAATTTCTCCACGCGGAGGGACCTACTGCCTCTTTTTTTCTATTCAGTCAAGTTACGTATTAACACCTTAAACACACTCACATACACAACGCTACACCACTGGCCGACGAGGACAATTATAACATATAGTGAGCGTGGCCCCGCGAGGATAGTAGGTCCCTCTACGTAGAAGTTTTTTTTGATTGATTGATATATTTATTTAGAGTCGGAAAAAAGTTTTGTTTATACAAATAGCTCTAATTAAAATAAAATAAAAAGAACTAATCAAATCCGACTTCTCGTCCGGAAACCTCTATACAAGATATAAATTTTTGCTCCAGCCGGAAATCGAACCCGGGTTGCTCACGTCAAAGGCGAGAGCGTCAACCACTACACTACGGATTCACAAATATTTGTCCTCGTAATCTAGTTGTGCATTCATGTGCAGCGTGTATGTTTGTAAGGTGTCATTGGGACACCTAGTCTAAATAGAAAAAAAAATAAAAAAATAACATCTAAAATGTAGTAATGTGTGGTGTTCAGAAGTCTATAACACTGCACGTTATTTGTTAGAAAATACCACATTTTCCATATTTTCTTAATTCGAAAACATGGTATATTCCAAATGGAAAAGTTAAAGCTGTGGAAAACCAATCCAACATTTCATCCAGCATGGGGTTTTTGTTGGACAGATTTATATGAATGTTGGATGAACGATTTTATCCGTCCGTACACTCCATCCAACACACATACCCAACATTCTTATGCAGGAACTTGGTCCATTCATTTTCAGATTTTCAACATGGAGGTAAAGAAGCGTATGGCAGAGTTTATTGTTTTATCGGAATTAATGGATTCTAATGATAAAAACACCACCCGTGGTAAAACATGAGCTTTGACAGGAAGCGAAGTTGCTGCTCCTTATGTGTTACTTGGGGATGATTAATTTTCCTTGAAACGGTATATGAAGAAGTCTTTCCCTCAACAAAACTTAACTATCGATAAATGAGTTTATATCTATCGCCACAGTTGTGCGCGAAGAATCTCAGAAATCCTATTTGGTATTTTGGCCAATAGATGGAGAATTTATCACACTACAATTCCTCTGGTGCCAGCTAGACCATGTTGAATCTTTGATATTGTCAACTTTAGCACTTCATAACATGCTAAGATAACCGATCAAGGAATACCTATAGCCCCAACGCATTGGTTGATTTTCTCGCAGAAGACAGTGAAGATATTGAAGGAGAATGGCGAAAAGATTACTTACCCGACTCGTTCTCATGCCGTGGACATTATGCTCCAACATGCACTCATTTCACTGTGTTAGGACAAGGATATAGAATGTTAAAAAAACGCATTTTTTGGACATCTGGTAGGGCCCCCTTGATATATAGAAAGTCAAATGTACCAAACGACACTTGGTCTGCGTAAAACAATGCGGTTTATGGTCGCTTTAGGCGATCTAGAACGAAAAACTTTCTTTGTCGCCCAACCATTGGCGACATTAATTTAGTATTCACTGTACAATTTGTCACTAGTCGCACGATTCTCTAAATACGCGCCTGTATGTGCCAAGTTATATTGTTATTGCACGTCTTTATCAAAAGTAATAGAGTGGGGATCCCCCTCACTGTCCCTTAGTCCTGGACAGCTCCTAAAATCCTTGCCTGAATAAGGTTAACTAAGTTGATGATTATTACATCATGTCTTAGAAGAAATGTTAAAAAATATATTTGTGATGATGCTGATAAGAAAATTCAAGAACTTATAACACAAACATTTGTTAATCTTTTGACAGCAGAAAGAGTGCGACTAACAAGTGACGAAAATAATACGTGGTGATTCGTGCAGTATATATTTAGTGTATTTATATCAATTACAGACGATTAACAAACAATTTAGATATTTTTATGTACGTACTTGACGTGTTTATATTAGTATTTCCTCTAATCACTCTTAGGGCGTCTTTCAAAAATAAGTTAATATTTTGAGGAGTCTTGGTTCTAATTGGAGTTATTTATTTGTCAATTTTCCAAATTATATATACCTCCTAATATGCGCCCATCTGAGGAACCGATTTGTAAATTATCTTGGAAAGCATACGCCTCTCATGAGGAATCAATTTTTAAATTTTTAAATTTGGAGAAACACGGTATACTGGTATCATTCACTTAGTCCCCGAAATCCAGCTTCTTTAACTACCTACCAAGATCTGATTTACTTAATTGGGCTTCCAACCATTGTGACGGTATATCATTAATTGTTGTTTCCTGTTATAGTTTCAGTGGCAGGTTCTAACCTATTGGTCCCGTAATAATTCGAGTTAAGATTAACGAGATTTTTCTAATTTTAGTAGCCTTTGACGTTTAGTATTTAATATTGTTTCTCGTAAATATATTTATTCTATGATTCTCATTGTGTGCACTACAGTGTTCCATTTTCCCAGTATTTACAAGACAACTAATAATGAAAAACGTGACTTAGACGTCAGAATGACCAGAATATGGGTTGCTACAACGTTGTTGCGACGTCAGAACAGAATAAGGGTTGCTATAACGTTGTTGCGACGTTGCTAGAACGACAAGAAGATGGGTTGCTAAAACGTCATTCCGACGTCAGAATGACTAGAAGATGGGTTGTTACGACGTTGTTGCAAAGTCGCATTTGTAAAATGATTGCTATAATGTCTTTACGACGTCAGACGTCAGAACGACTGGAAAGTAAGTTGTTACAACGTTGTTGCAACGTCGCATATAACGTCGTAAAGACCTCGTTTTTGTACGTCCTCGCGATTCCCATTCGTATCCCTTAAAAGACGTCATACAGACGTCAGGGTGCGACGTTGGAAAACGTTACTGTGCTTGCTGAGAAGTCTGTTTCTCCGTTTAAATTCAGTACTGTTTCTCTTTTTGACCTACAAGTACAGTAAAATCTCTGTTTTTTTAATATGTTTAATTTGTACTCCCTCTCCCTCTCCCTCTCTCTGTTACTCAGCACATTTGTTTTGCCTCATTCCTTGTCAAACTTTCACAAAATTCCGTTCACAAATTTACTTTCATTATAACTTTTTGTAACAGCAAGAATATTTCTATTCTTAACTTAGAATACACAATGAAGTGCCATAAAAGGCACTTACTGCATTTTGCTTCACGAAATCGGTTGTACACAGGGGTGTGAAAACTGAAATAAAGATCCCGGAGAATGCCGTTGAAAGCAAGTCATACTATTTCCCCCACTGTGAACAAATAATCAAAACCATGCACGGATTGGCTATCCATGTAAAATGTAAACACGGAGCACTACAAACAGTAGCTTAAAGAGCACTAGGTTCGTCATCACATTATAAGGGTTGTGACCATGAAAATATTTTAATCGATCAACTTGTCCACTCCACTATCAATGAAATTTCAAATTTTGTTTGTGCTACATTTGAAATAGGGTTAAGTTTTTCCAATATGTAAATCTGAAATTCCAGAAAGTTGCAGAACTTACTTAGCTCCTGGACGGAAACATGCCATCAATTTTTGGCACGTTTTCCGCCAATAATAAAATATACGTTTTGTGTAAATTAGGAAACGTTTAACAATTTAAAATAATACCAGCATGCTTAAGTTTTTTCCTAGTTAGAAGAAAACAAATGGAAATGGAATTTAAAAGTTAATTATTTAATAAAACGCTTACAATAATTATAATAATTAAATATAATGGTAATGGTAGAAATCAGACATGATATAATAATGCATAGTGTCCCCGGAAAGGAATCAAGTCACTGGTCATTTCTTTGGTACTTTGCTTTTTCCAGGGGTATAATTATTGAAAATCTAATGTAAAATAAATTTAGTAAATGTTGAGTAGACCCCTTGGTTCATCATAAAATTATAAAGGTTTCCAATCGGAACTTTTATTTAAACATGATGTTTTGACCGTGTATACTCAACCGGACGACGACGAATTATTCTAGCTGTTGAATATCAGTAAAATAGCAAAACTTTTCATACATGTCACTTGGATGAACAAAGTGGCAGAGAGCCGTTATGTTGCTGGAGACTCTTGCAAATGTTTGTCGGAAAATGCGATGCGAAAACATGATCATTTGAATGACTTTTAAACTGCACCACTAATATCTAACGATAATTAATCTTGATATCTAATCATTTTATCCTTTACAAGATGTAGACAATCATAGATTTATTGTTCATTATGTCGCTAGGAATATGGGTATTTTAATAAAGCAACGTTTTAACACTTTAATACAGGGAGGGAATTCTAACCATTAGTCTAGTCTTTGGCATTTTTTCCTTGGGTTAATTATTGGAAATATAATTTATAATAAATTTGGCAAAATCTGAGATTACGGAAACCTTGACCTAACCGATAAAGAAAAAGAAAAAAACCCTACCACCAACTCCTAAAGGTATCGCTTACTTTGTGCTTGTGGCGCACTAAAAATGACTTTTTTAATTTTAAAAGTTACATTTAAAAAAACGTAAAAATTATTTTATTTTAAATAAGTCATTTTTAGTGCGCCACAAGAAAAAGTAAGAGATAACTTCATATATAACTTTTAATTGTTGTAATGATTAATTCTAAAATGACTATAATAGTCATTTAGCGAAAAATAAAATGATTATAATAGTCATTTGGAGGAGATTTACCTACCAATTGGATATAATTGTCATTTTTTTTAGGTGAATATGTTGAAATGAAATGAATAATGAAAAACAAATATTAAAAGGAACATATGCGACAATTACAATCCTCATCTCGATGAGTCAACTGTTCAATAAAGATCAACAACTTGAAAAACCGGATAAGGAAGCCAAAACTTGCGCTGTTGCTGAGATTTGAAACGGCCTTCAGAAAAATCTCCCGTAACGAGGTGCGTTCAACTATAGCTTCTGCCTCCTTATGGGGCGGCAATTATAATTTTATGAGTAATAACATGGATTGTAGTTTTTGTTGAAATGGCGTGCCATATATTTTGCCAATTAATCGTTAATTTGTATCTCACATAGTACAAAATTAATGGTAATTTGTACTCATTTCATTAGTCACCGGT
>JANTOQ010442794.1:0-11592 GCA_027564595.1 Bythotiara depressa
ACAAAACGTGGGAGGAAGCTTTTGACCTAGCAAAAGATAAGAAACAATGGGAAAACTTAATAAACAATTTATAAAGAGAAAAAAAGAAGAAAAAAAACATATAACGGCAATGTAAATTTATTTTACGGATAAACCGTGCTAATAATAATAATGTGAGCATACCAGAATTAATGGACTACACTTGGTAGAAAAACACAAGAATCAGAGTGATTGGGACATTCAGAGTTGCATTCATCAATATCATTATTTCACTCACTGCCTCACATATGTACACAGCTACACTAGTATAGCATGCACCCCTAGTGCCTACTTACTTGCATCCTGAAATATCCATTTATTATCAGAAATGAGCTACATATCAAATAATATAACATAACTGAAAACATGCCTAATAGAAATACAATATGCCAAACAAATAAATAATGTGTGGAGTAAAGACACGAGGTGTGTGGGTGGAAGAAACCTATTCACCTGGAGTTACCTGAATTCTGAACGAAAATGAGATTATTCTGCTATATAGTCAATGACCCCCTTGGAGAGAGAAATGGTGCAAGGTACTAACAATAACCCAACTGGGGCTTATACAAGATTTGAATTTGGGCAGTGCTAGCCACTACTAGTGGGGTCCAGGGGAAAAGCCACTGACATTATTGGTGTCTTTGGTGTCTTAGAAGTACAAATATACCACTTTTTGGCAGCATTTGTATGTATATTGCAAGTAACTAAGTAAAGAACAGCACAAATTATATGGACATTTTTTATTAATTTGGGCATGAGAATTTCGGCACCAAATAGTGCTTTTCGCTATGGAATATGTCCTGCATTAGCCCTTGCCCAATGTCTGGTAACCAAACCTTGATTGTTCATTAAAATGTGCTATATATGTGACTACACTTTCTTTCTTTTTTTTTACAATTCTTTATTATAAATAACCATACAATATTTCAATTCTTGTCCAAGGATCATCCTCAGTTATGAAATGAAATTTGAAAGCTATAGTATATAATTTATTATATATTATGTACAACACTAGAATCTAAAATCCTTATGGTGTACAAAACGTTCTTAAATGTAAAATTAGACTAAAAATGTCTCAATTAAATCATTTTAAATTTTGTGCATAATATTTATTTTAGCTTTCAAATAATTGAAAATAATTGAAATATCTGTTATGATAATTAATAAATAAAGAATTTTGATAAAAATTAAACTTATTCTTCTGAAGTATTAAAGTTTTGTTTGTTGACTAGTTGAAATTCAGTTATATTTGCATTATCTTTGTTTAATAAGAAAGATATATATTTTAAAATGCATGACATATCTTTGGGTCATAATGAAACTGTCAGTAGCCATAATTATTATCATAAAGTTTCCTTTTTTTCTCACACTATAATTATCTTTATTAGGTTTTATTGTGATTTATTGTTAATTATATAAATTTGATATACATTATTATTTTAGTTTACAAAGTAAACGACGTACAAAGACTGTTCTACGTACTGTTTCGCCTTGCTGGAATCAGACATTTATGTACGCACTGAAGAACCAAATGGTAAGAACAATAAATTAAAAAGTCCATGTACAAGGCCTTTTGTGTTGAGTTTTTTTTTAATTATTTATATTTTTACAAGAAGGAAATAAGAGTGTTAATTCTAAAATTTTATTTTTACGCCCTGAAGAACCAAAAGGTAGGAATAATAGTCCATGTACAAGGCCTTTTGTATCATTTTTCAAGAAGGCAATAAAATAGTTATTAAGTGTTAATTATAAAATTATATTTATATATTATTTATTTATTTATTCCTTTTTATACACTCCCATGGTTCCCAGCACTTAAAGTTAGAACTTTCCATACTAACAGTTGCCAGTAGGTGGCAAAAATCTCACCTCTTCTTCCAGGGGGTCGTTTCAATAAACATTCAATGTTCTAAAGTAAAGTTAAATTCCAGAGCTAAAGTTTTTTCTATAAAATCTATATGTATAAGTTTTTATTTTGATGAAAGTTCCAATGGGCGGAACACTTTTCAAACTCTTTACATTAATAGATATAAACTTGAATAATGTAATTTATCAATGCCAAAGTAATGTTTTTGAAATTTGTTAATACCATAAAATGATGCACGTTAACAGTTTTTATATTGTTATATTTTAAATTATTTATTTTATTTATTTACTTATCATCTATTGGGTTATTTAATTTGTATTAATTTATTTTAAGCATTTTTTTACATATGTTTTTCATTTTATAATTTGTACTTGCTGTAGGGATTATTCAATATTTTTCTGTTGATGTTGTTCTTACTATATTATTTATTTTATTGTTTTATTTTCTATTTCCATTATTTATTATTGCTGGGTTCATACATTCTAATGGCTATTGCTTTTTTGGAGGTAGTCATTAGGAAGGCATACAGACTGTAATAATAGTCTTGGATCCATAGGTGCGTTTTTCATAAAAAGGCATATCTTTCATTCAAGTCCCTCTATTTGAGTGCATATTCGAACATTTTAGCATCCCAAAATAGGGCACTACCTTCTATAGTCGAAGGGGAAAAATATCTAGAATGTGCCCTGCTGTGCACATAACAAAACAACAAAACAACAAAATTCATTTATTTTCCCCATGATTCAGCATGGGAGATTTTTGTGGGCTTCTGGTGTGTCAATTTCAATTTTCTGCATTTCTACTTTATCATTTATCCTTGTATTGCTATGCTGCTAGGAGTTATCTCAACACATAGTGGCATACTTTCCATGTGAAGCCTACACCTCCGTCTTCACTATTTTTTAAAAGAAATTAATTGTTTTTTCGACTGTTGAGAACCATGTGAAAGACATTCAAGCATGCAGCACTTCTTGTTATCTATTGGGTTTTTTTTTTTTTGTTGTTTATTTATTAACTTTTTATTTATGCATTGTTTCCTTTTGGTTACTTATTATTTAATTTTTTTATTATGTAGCTAGATGATTCAATATTATCGGATGACTCAGTTCTTGACATCCTTACATGTATGCCACCAGCTGACGTTCGGAAAGTTAAAAAATGTTACAATAAACAAATCTTACCATATGATAAATGTGAAGTGGTAAATATATATAATAAATATGTTATATATTAAACTAAATTAAATGTTATTAAACAAGTATAATAATAAAATATAATAGTAAATTAATTCTCCGTTATTTTTCTAAATGTAATAGTAAATGAATTCTCCGTTATTTTTCTGATTGTTTGTGGTTAAAGATTTATGGCAACTAAAATATAAAAAACAAATATCAACATGGAAAATATATAATATTGAGTTTTCACCACCTCTGATATATAAACCTTCTCTCAACAAATACATTCCGTCAATGAATTCCCTAGAGTGTTTGATTATGTAACTTATTGTTACATTCATGTCAAAGTTTGTTGTTTATGTCTTGAGAAAGAAAATGAGAATAGGTGTTGACAGGAAACTTGTGATGGTTATGTCAGGCAGTGTACACAAATAAATACGGCCAGAGGTGGCAAGAGCTCTATAAATTTGTCCATCTGGGAATTATTTTTTTAAATATTTTCTTTTGTATTTAGAAATTTAATTACTTCTGTTTATCTAAAGGATATTAATGAAGAAAATTAAATTAATTTCTATTTATGAAATTATTTTGGCACAATTAGGTCAATAGGTGCATTAAATAATTTCACATAGTGCGGTCTCTCTCAGACTATTTAAAAATTCTGCAGGGTGGGGGGAATTTTATTGAAATTTAATCATAAAAGAAATACGGAGTCATCTTTTAATTTTATTGATATCAGGAATTTGTGAAACACTTCATAAATAACTGTTTTAATCTTTCCTAAACCTTTTTGGGTATGTCTACTTTGAGCAATCTTATAGGACTTGTGGTATGTTATTTTGTGGAGAAAAATATAAATCTGCACAACTTTTAGATAAAATTGAAAAAGATGGCAGACAGTCGAATTCTCACAAAAAGTGCAATTTATTGACTAGGTGTACTTGAGTTATTTCCATGTTTTTGCTAAGTACCGAAAGGGTTAGGTTATGTAATTATTTCCTTTCAATTTTTGGTTTCCACCTTTTTTCGATATGAAATTTCTTACAATTTGTAAAAGTAGTCGTTTTTTAGGGTGTGTGTGTGTTCATGTTGTATTAAATTGCTTGCACCTCGCTTAAGTCTGATATCTTTACTTGATACATAGTATGCTTTTATAGTCTTTCCAAAATGGGTTTTCTTTTTCCTCTGTGATTTGTGGTTTATATATGATATCTCGTGACTGCCAAAACTGATAAATATGGCACAGCCTTGGGTCCTAAAATAAATAAATTGCACCCTAAAGGTTAACATTTGTAACTACTTTTCGTCTAGTTTCATGATCGCAAGTTAGAAATAACAGTTTGGGATTATGATAGAACAGAAAATGATGGTTTTATTGGGGAGATAGTGATTAATTTAAGAGAAGCAATCCTTGATAACCTGCCATATTGGTATTCATTGCACCTCCATAATTATGATGCTAGCCCTCTACCAACACCAACACCTATGTTATCTCCACAAAATTCAATGAGGGATATAACACATGAAATTAAAGGTATAATGATTTTTTTTACTATGATGTTACTCTTGTATATTCAGAAACCTATTCAGATATGAAGAATGTTTGGAATAGTCTTGTTTTATTTATAACTATTAGTGGCTAATCTAGAATCACACGTCGTTTAGAGGAGAAAAAGGGCACTTTTTTGGTCACATTTCCTGAAAATATGCCTCAAATATAAACATTTTTAGCAAAAAGGGTATTTTTCCTTAGAAGTTAAGAGGGGAGCATCAGAAGGTTGGACGAACCCTTTGGGGGCTAGATTAGGGCCTGACTATAGTGTCCGAAATAATCACATGGAACCCTTGCATGCTTTCACACTCAAAACTGGCATTAAAGCAATATACTTCAATAAAAATATGTCAAGTAAAGCAGGTATGTAGAAGAGAAAAAGTGCATTTTTTTGGTCACATTTCCAGAAAATATGCCTTAAATTTAAACATTTTTAGCAAAAAGGGCATCTTTCCTTAGAAATTAAGGATACTGTATACATTCATCACAAAAATCTTTTTTTCTGTACCCCATAAAAGGTATTAAGTAATATTTATTTTGAATAAGAAATATAAAATTTGATTTGGATGAAAATGCATGAAAAAAGGGGCAGATATTTATTTTTTCCTAATTTTTCCTACTTACTATACATTTTTACACAATACAAATTATAAAGATTATAAACATATTTGAGCATTTGCATGAATCGTCACATTCTACTCATTTAAAATATAAAAACGTACTGATTTTATTAATATAAAACGAAAGCTTTAGAATGCAAAATCAAAAGTTGCGTGGTCTTTTATAAGAGATATACATAAACCTTCTTTGTTCATTTCTAAGATTGAGACACAATTTTAAATGTTGAATTTCTCAAAACACGAAAACTTGATGATACAATAACTTCCAAGATCTCCAAGTACCCTTAACTTTACTGAAACATACCAAAAGTGATTTCGTTAGGGAGCAGCTAGCTTCCTGAGGAAGGCTCTCCCATGTAACCTATGCTAGCATAGAAAATGCATGTAAAATATATAACAACAGATAAGATAATACATCAAGCTACAAAATGGTGTCTCATTTAGATTGCATTGTTTCGTTTTTATTGACGTCTTAAAGAGTTTTCGGTAGAAATTTGTAAAGAAAATGAGTAAGTTACAACTTTATATTGTGATTAAAGTTGAACAAAAGATGATATTGAAATGTGAGACACTGTTTTGTTCAGGGTAGAATGATGTTTTGAACCATATATTTTATTACCACAAAACATCATATTTTTTGACAAAAATAATCTTGTTGAAGCTCTTTTAACCTTATTGCATAAAAATATGTTAAATAGTTTTTTATCGTTTTCCACAACAGTCTAAGTTAGCAAGAGCTACATAGTTAAATAGAGGAATTATTCAGCATTCAGAAAATAATATACTTTTATTATAAATTATTTGAAGAAAGCATGTGTGATGAATGTATATATATACCTTAAGAGGGGCAGTATCAGAAGGTTGGACCCTTTTGGTGGCTAGATTAAGTCCTGATATATTCTAGAACTTTATGCTGGAGTCCATTCCTCATTTTACTCATTCTCCTAAAAAAATTTGCAAAATCTGTAGAAAATTATACTCTTTTTCTAGGAAATTCAGAGGGGCATTCTGCAAAGTCTGAAGCCTCTTTTTGACCAAGAATATTTTGACCAAGAATTCATAATGACTCAAAGCAGTATTATTCTATTTATAGTTGTGTCATAACTCCTTTTATAATGTTATTGTCTCGCCTATTCATGTAACCATCTGAATTTGTTTTATTGTCTCACTTATTCATGTAACCATCTGAATTTGTTGGTGAACTATTTGTTGTAAACTATTAACCCTTTTATGCTTTAGTGCCCCCTGAAAAGGAATCAAATCATTGGTAAATTCTTTGCTATTTTGTTTTTTCCAGGGGGTTAATTATTGGAAATATAATGTATAATAAATTTGGTAAAAGCTGATGAAATTTTCTCATAGAATTATAAAAGTTTCCAATGGGAAATTTAATAGAATCAGAAGGTATGATTCTGTATTAGAGGGATAAATAATGTGTGAAATGGATTATCCAATATTTTTTAAGGATAAATATTCCAATATTTTTGAAAGATAAATAAACCTGGGTGTAGCATTTTAAGAAAAAACCTTTGAAAGATTAGTTTGTTTTCAGCATAAAAAAACTGAAAAATATACTCAGTTGAACTATATGAGACTATGTGTTTTTAATTTTAGAGAGAATTTATATCACACCACCAGTGTCTACAAAGAACATGTCACCAGTGTCAACAGATGAACATTCAGATCAAAAGAGCAAAGAAAAACATTTGTCAACTTTAGATGGTCTGTGTTATATATTATTATTTTTATTTATTCATTTCGTTAACATGTCTAGATATTTTATTATATTTTATATGTTGTTGAGATTTATATGCTATCACAAAGGAAAAAATTATACGAATAGTTTTCTTTGTTTTTTATTGCACATGTGTAATCCTTTAATGCATAAATACACCTCCTGGGTATAGTTAACATTTTATATAAACCTTTAAAATTATATGTGGAACCAGGGAGTCTTATCAGCTTTTATCATAAATTTATTCACCCTTTTCTAACAGTCAGCCTCCTGGAAAAAGGGAAAAGGAAACAATTTGATTTATTTGATTTATTGGACAACATATTGGATTAATGTTAGTACATAAGATTATAATCATGTGGATCATTTTAATGTTTTATTTTCATAGATGAACCTTCTAAAACTGAATCAACCAGTCATCAAAGAGTAATGAACATTGATCTGAGTGGTTGTGATGGAAACTGGAACTCTGACGATGAACAATTGAATGTTGATGACCGTGATTATGACCTAACCCCAGTGCCTTCACCGTTGACGGAAGAAAATAACTTTACAGACCTTACGAGAACTGTAGTCAATCATACTGTTGTAAATCATTTTACATCGTTAGGAAAACAACAATTGAAACCACTTACTAAAGCGAATTCATTAGACAGTTCTGAAATTCGCCCATCCCTGCTTCAAAGAGCGCAATTATTCCTACAAAAACAGCTGGACGTGTTGACTTCGTCTCATCCTTCTTCTGGTAGTGATAAAGATTCACAAATGAAGTCAATTTCCTCTACTCATTCTATTACAACGCATGCCCAAACCACAGGTATATCTTCGAAACTAACAAACGTAACACACACAGAAAATCAATCAACTCTTAGTTCAATATCGTTGGATGAGAAACCAACATTGTCTTCAAGTACTAGTTCAAAGCTGTCTCTCGGTCGACCTCGAAGTATGTCACAAGAAAAGAATGTAAGACATTTGTCACTAGAGCAACAACTAAAATTGAGGAAACCTGCTACTGACCGTGGTATTAGCCCTTATCGACAGATGCCTGAAAAGGCAACTCGTGGTCATAACCAACTCCTTGAAATATCTTCAAAACAACGCTGTAAGTATAATAGTTACCATGCCACAGTCACACCGGGAGACGTTTCCTTTAAGGAAACATTTCTGAAGCCACAAATAAATTTAGGCTTTGGACTTCTTCCTTCAATGCATTGCCATATGACATTGTCATATCACCTTTATGTTGCGCTGGTGTTACCAATATTTTGATGTTACAGTCATGTGGTTTTAATACATGTTAATTAAATGTTTCTTCACTTTTCGTTCTATGAACCAAATGACATAGTTGCAGCCGACTTACAATCTTTTCATTTACCATTGACAAACATTTGTTTCATAGAAATGTGAAGTAACTAACCTACAGGCCTGCACAAATAGGCATGCATGTGTTCGTACAAACGTAACGTCCTAAAAATGTGGGAAGCTGGTGGAAACATTTTTTAGCAGGAAGTATGCTTACATGTATGATAAGTTGTAGAATGTTTGCCATTCATAATTGATTCTAGACATGTAATACAAGTTTAGCTGAAGACTGTTTGTCAAGCTGAATTTATTTATCCGAATTAACCTGAATTAAATTAAATCCTGCTGTGCAAATGATGCTCTATAGATATTACCACATAATTACCCCTTGAATACCACTCAGAACAAAATGGTTTTGTTGCAAGTTAAATTTCTAATACGATGGCTACATACACACAGTGAATTCTCCTGATACGAAAAAATCAACGAAAACACTTGAAGTTGCTGAAATATGACTTCAACAAAAGAACATATTTTAAAATAAATTTGTTTTTATATCAAACAGAGTATGATTAAGCATGTACACTTTTTTCTCATAAGGTGTTCATTGACACTTACACACAAGAAAAAAATCAGGCATATGGATTCGAACACCAGCTAAAAATCAAACACCAAAAACTAAAACTTAATACAAATATTGTTTGTCATAACTGGAAAATATAGCATAACTTGTTTTTTACAAAATTCATTTTTGCACGATTTTCTTTTAACTTTTTTGTCTTGACTATTTGTCTGAGCTTTTGATCATTGTTTTATAGACAACCCTGGTGCAGTGCATGCCTGTATTTTGTTTATCTGTAAAGCATGCAGAGCTCAGATCATGACGAGAGTTACACTGGGTATTGTTTACACACTTGAGTGTAACAGTATGTGTTGGATTTCTGAAGAAAAGTAAAAGGTGTTACAGAATGTTTTATGTAATTTTATGATAATATTGAATCAGTGTGTTTGTTTATTCATTGATCCAATTATTTGTTTAGCTTATACTGATAGTGAGAGTTCAAGGAGAGATACTGAACAACGTCATACAGGGTATCAGACAAAATCTGTAGATATTAAGCGAGGTCCTCAAAGAATATATCCTCCAGGTAAGTGGTTATCTCTCACATTTTTCACATTAGTATTACTAGCTGTGAAAACATCTATTGTTTTGTACTTGTTGTTGTGTTTGTCTCCAAAGTATCTGCCATCTCAAATTATGACGTAATCTGGTGAGACAATTAACCACAAGGCTGTGAAATTCTGCACTACTAATGACCTTATATGATCATTTAATACCTGTTAGTTTACTGTCAATAGAAAGTGTGGAGATGCTTTATTTATCATTTGCTTTTCATAACTCATTTAGACGTACGTCCACAATGGCCAGATAGTTTTAATGGAATTGATCTAAGGAACAGAAGCTCTGGCTCAACCCATTCAAGAAGTCCAAAATATGTTGACACTAACACATTCCTGCTTAGTTCCTACCCACCACAACAGCGAATACACCCAGATGTAGGAGCTGACTATCTCGATACTAGTTATACTCCATCGGGAAATAGGAGGAAAAGGAGAGAAAGCTTTGGTAGTGGCCGAAGTAGTCCTACCTCATCATTGGAGAGCACTAGAAGTGGTAGTTCATCCAGCATAGCCAGCTCTATGATGACTTTGACAAGTGTTGATAGCAGGTATAAATGACTTGTGTTATTTTCTTTCTTGAGTTAAAAATGGCTGATTTGTCCCTACTAACCTAGAATAGTATGCTGTTGTTTTTCAATAACAACAAAAAGCACATGATTTTTCCTCTACAGAAAAAGAGAGTCACTTGTTAGTTTGTCACTTTTAAAAGAAGTGACAGATCTGCCCTGTTAAAGAAGAATTAATCAACTAATAGCAAAAACATATTTAATAGATCTTATCTCTGTTGTTGTAACATCAATATGGACTTGGTTTTTAGGGGGTATGTGGATTTTATTGTTAATTATACCTGTTAGACCAGGAAACATCTATAATTAGCAACGGGTGCCCAAAAAATATGTTATACCTCCTTACTAACTATTGCAACTATTACTAACATGCTAAAAATGAAGTGAAGTTTTCAACCCTCAAAATTAGGGTTTTTTAGCATCGGCAACCAAAGTGCCGATGCAAGTCGTCCATCTCCAATTTGCGTCGGCACTAACGTCGGCAAATTTGTAAATGGCTTGGATGGTATTTATAAAATTGAATATGAACTTGTAGGTGCGTATCAAGAAATTCCTGTCATTTAAAATTGCTGTAAAACAGTTTTATGGTGTAAGAAACCTTCCTTCGTGGTATGTAAAATCGTGATAGAACAGTTTTTTAGCGTTAGAAATCTTCATTCGTACCACGTAAAATCGCGGTAAAACCATGTGTTAACGTTAAGAAACCTTCGTTCATGGAAAGAAAAATTGAAGTAAAACAATTTTAACGGTAAGAAATCTCCATTCGTAGCACATAAAATTGCTGTAAAACCAAGTTTTAACAAGAAATCTTCGTTCCTAGCACGTAAAATCTAAGCAAAACAGTTTTTTAACGTAAGAAGTCTTCATACCTAGAACGTAAAGTCGCAGTAAGACCATGTTTTAACGTAAGAAACCTTTGTTCATATCATGTAAAATCGCGGCAAAACAGTTTTTAACGTGCGAAATTATCGTTCGTAGCACGTAAAATCGCTGTAAAACTGTTTCAGGTAAGAAATCTTTGTTCGTGGCACGTAAAATCTAAGCAAATCAGTTTTTTCGCGGTAAGACCATGTTTTAACATAAGAAACCTTTGTTCGTGCCATGAAAAATCGTAATAAAACTGTTTTTACGGTAAGAAATCTTTGTTTGTGGGACGTAAAAGTGTTGCAAAACCATGCTTTAACATAAGAAATCTTGCTTCTTGACATGTAAAACCTTGATAAAATAGTTTTTTACGGCAAGAAAACAGTTTTTAACATAAGAAATGTTCGTTCGTAGCAAGTAAAATTGCTGTAAAACCATGTTTTAACGTAAGAATTCTTCGTTCATATCATGTGAAATCGCAGCAAAACAGTTTTTAACGTAAGAAATTATCGTTCGTAGTACGTAAAATTGCTGTAAAACCATGTTTTGGCATGTTTAATGGTTCGTTTGTGTCAGCGTGCATGATGATTTACGGCAGACACAACGATTTTTTAGCATTCAAGAGCTGTCACGAGTGACATTTTTGGCCATTACTATGATTTTCTGGTTTTAGAACTTAGAGTACGTGACATTTTACAGCCGCTACTA
>JANTOQ010442905.1:0-11592 GCA_027564595.1 Bythotiara depressa
TAGTTGCTCTATGACTATGACATATATTTTTGGAAAGCTTAACCTTTAGTCTACAAAACCTTTAAAACGATTTGTGGATTTTAATTGTATTTAATTAAATATCATACAGTAAATGTTGTACTAATTAGGGTACTCTGCTACCTTAAAGATAACCTTCTATAATGTGTGATATTGAGAAACCTAAGTTTTAAAATGCCTTGGTGGGTAGAACGAATTACCCTAATTTTTCCTTTCCAAGCACTCGTATGTATTTTAAACATTTAGTGTGTGTTCATTTTAGTTGTCATTCTTATTTATTTAGTTAGTTATTTGTTTAATTACATAGTTTCACCCAGACCAATCTCATCATTACTTAAAGTACTATTATCAATGCTATTGAAGTCACAATTGTAATCAAATCTTTCCTGTGAGTTACGGAAGTAACTAATTGGATCGTGCGAGTTGAGCCGGAATTTTGGCTCAAACAAACAACGCAAGGAATGAAACTATTATTGACAGGTGTTCATTAATTTAAGCTCTTAATTGCTAATTAACTGATACACGCTTCTTCATCCGCGTAAATGGAATTAGTCCCCTGATGAATTGAATATACTATCTAATATAGACAATTGAAGATTTGGAACAAATAGTTATTTATATTAATGCAGGGAATTAGAGTGGGAGGAGTTACGAAACTCCAAGTAAAACATTAAAGTTGATCAGATCAGTGTTTTATTTTAGTCGTCATTCTTGCAATGACCTGAGCATGCATGGATATCATAAGGATAAAAGAGATTATAAGGATGGTTTCTACATGATACAAGGGTTACAGCCAGTTTATTGTTCATTTAATGCAAACAACCCTGAAGGCTGGACCCTTCTTGTAGCATCTGTATCAAATGGGTGGTCCTTTAATCAGGTAAAACATTGATTTAAATATTTATTTTATCATGACTGTCTTTATTGTTTATGTTTCAAAAAGCCTCCCAAAGCAATTCTTTTGTAGCAAAGTATCTATTAAATTATATTTTCCTTATAAAAAATAGGTTTTTCATGTTATGTTAAAAACTGTGAAGTTGTCTTAAATCTCAATTAAAACAATTGTCGTTTTAAGCCATGTTTGTATTTATTTAAGACATTTTCAAGGAATAAGCTCCACCCCACCTTATACAAAGATTACTCAATTCTAAATCAAGGAGATAATATCAAAAGTCTTTCAAAAGCAAAGAGATTCAAATACATGATCGATGCTCAAGAAAGGAGAAGATGGGGAGGCATATGGACAGCTCCTATGGAATATTCGTTAGTACATTTGTTAAATATTTTCATTTTTGATATTTTATTATTAAGTGTTTTTTATAAAATAATTTTGCTGCATAATAAATTAAAACATAGTCATATGAAATAAAAGTTAATTTGGAAACTTGGGTCATCTGGGCCATTTTCATTGTTAAACTTGTGTTCTGAGAAGTACTCTAACACACAACACCATGGATAATGCGTGCATAAATAAAGGAGATTTTTGGTTTAAATGTTGTCAGCAGTAGATAATCGTGGTTACTAAATATTTTCCTGCACTATTTTAAAGTCTATTTAGCAACGACTAGGTAATTTTTCAAGACATTATTGAAACAGTATGTTCCTGTCATTGAAAACAAAACATAGGTCATGTTCTGATAGAATGAGACTGTATTTACACTGGAACATTTACATGATACAGGCTGGTGTTGTGAGCATATTTATAAAATTATAACCTGCAGCAAAGTATGCATGAAACATAATATCAACATAAGGAGGCTGAAACAAAATTAAGACAAATATTTTGTGCACTATTTAAGAAACGTCCTAAAGTAGAAGGAAAACAGAAGCAAAAAAGAGCACATGTAGTAAGAACTTGTAAAAATGTATGATGAAGATCAAATTTGAATTTAGATTGCAGTTCTTTATTGGCTGATTACATATTAAAACATACAAAATTAGAAGCAAAATGTTTTAGAAAGTATAAAAGGTATAATAGTATAAAAAGTATAAAACATTAGTGGATATTTATATGGAATTGAAGAATAATCGTGTTACCATGAATTCATGTAATAAACTGGACTAATGGTGTCATACCATGAATTCGTGTAATAAACCGGATATATAAGATTACTATAACCATGATTAATTATTATTTTAAAATAATAACTATTAATTATAATTATTCAATCATTTTTAAACCTCCCTGTCTCCAGGAAATTTACAAAATTAATTTTTCAACGAATCAAAGAACAATCAATATGGCCTAACACATGATTGACAACTTCAAAACACAAAGGTAGACTGTAATTATGGCTAAAATCTTTACATGGATTTATTACCTCTGAAAACAATTCATAAAATTGCAGATAAACCATTTCAGTATCTCTATCAAATGAAGTCTTCAGGATTTATATCAAAGGTTGTAACATCATCCAAATAATCAACATTAAACTTTTTTAATTCACCAATTACCTCCTGTGGATAACACTCATATGCAGCTAGTGTGACAAGACTCTTTTCCAAGTACTTCTTGAAATAAAGTGTGTTAAGAACTTTTTCTGGTTTTTTAATTGCTGGTGAGGATATGGTTCCCTAACCTTTAGAAACACAAACTTTGTCACAAAAACTATAGGGATATCCCACCAGATTCTTCCATAGAAGGAATGTTATTGAAATCTGAATTATTTTTTTTTTAAAAGCATTAATAATAGGTAAGACACATCAAAATTATTTTACATAAAAGGAATCCTCCTTTGCACCCACCATTTTTTATAATATTATATGCACCAGGGTCGAATCCAGAAAGTTTTTGCGGACCTCGAATTAGTCATGGTTTTGTGGCTCCGTGAGGCGGCACCATGGTTGCCGCTACTTTTAGGCCAAGCTACCATATTTGCTATTACGATTAAGCAATTTCCTCTGGGGCAATTGCACAGAATTTTTTGAGTAAGGGTTCTAGATTGGCTAAAACAGCCATTTCCAATCGATAAAACTGTTTTTTGCAAGTACACATTTAAACCCGGCTAACATTATTTTTTCTGAACGACCCGGGATTTTTTACGGAATAATTTAGCAAGTCTGCAAATATATTATAGGGTTCGAATTAACTTTTTTCAAGTGGTTTGTGATATTAGTGACTCTGTCAGATCCCCCATGGTGGATTCCGAAGGGCGAGTCCTAAATCGCTGTAAAGGCATTATTTTTCTTGAAAATTACGCACACCGTAAATTGAACAACAGAAAGAAAATTATGTACTTACTAAGTGTATAATTATTGAAAGATATATCTTTCACATTTAATTTCCTATGATCCAAGACAATTTCACGATAGCTAAAACTCTGCGACAAGTCTTTCGAAACTTTCTTATTACGGAGATAAAAAGATATGCGCACATGATGCTTGATTCTCTTTTAAAACATATCCAATGAGAAGGTAAAGAAAAGTTTTCATTTGGCTACGTAGACGTGGGTCGTAAGCAAAGCGTGTTGGGAACATATTACTGAACCGAGTTTAAAAACGATTTAAAGAATGCAAAATAAAATAGTTTGATCTTAAACCATCTGATGTATAGTTATTCTTTCTTTCAGGCGGACTGGTAAATATAATTAAGTAAACACAAGTAAAAAGAAAGCAAGAAAAGAGGGAAAATAATTTTTCGAAGTGCTGATAATTTTTTGGGGACATTTGTTTGGGCGCCCATAGCGGTTCAACGCTATCAAAATCGCTCTGGATACGACCCTGGACACTCTCACTCAGGTTACCTGAGTAATTTAAACTTCGACAACAGAATTGGCCTGAATGGTCCGAGTGGCCAGACTAACATTTTTTCCAAATGACTATGATTAACATAATATCAACTCTCAGGAATTTTATATATCAGAAATGCTTGAAAGGAAATTGGCCATTACTAGTTCTAATGGTAATGTTTTTGTTTATATATTTACACAGGATAACCTCCTTAGTACTAATTACATTAATTTTACATGATCATTTCTTTTAAGCACAAGGAATGCTTTTTTTCCTAGATTTACATCTACTCTCAGGAATGGTGGAGTGAAAATGATACAGCAGTTTGACACATGGAAATATAATGTTGCTAGAAGGCATGGACCTCATAATCAAATGCCTTACATTGGTAGAGCTTCTAGCAATAGGGCTTTCCTTACAATTGCCAGAAGGGGAAATTATCTAGAATGGGGTACTATTATAGCTAACAACTCTGACGATTACATACCAGCCAGATGGATTTCCCCTGAAATGAAAAGCCCTGGTGTGATCTGGTATTGGGTAAATGAAAATGACTGTGATGCAGATTATAAGCCAAGTAAGAATTTGTCAAATAAACCTACTAGCTATTGTATAAGTAACTATTTTTATAAAGAAGTATTTATTTATTTTCATTATTCGGTTATTGTTACTCTTTCTCAATATGTCGGAAAACTTATAATATTTATTTGCTTTTTCATCATCAATGAAAACAGAAGACCGCATTACACAAATTGGACAATTTATTTAACCAAATATTCAGTGATTACTTTCACTCAATATTATAGAAACAATTGTCTAGGTATGAACAGAAGGTACTGTCTCACAAATTTATTGATAATTCTCCAAATCAGCCCTCCTCTATTTTGCCTTTTTCAAGGTTCATATTCAGAGGTTACCCATGGCATATATCCTTTATCCTTGATAGGTTAGCTACCTTCTGACATTGTCTTGGATTGTCTTGCAGCTGCTAACGTATTGTTTAAAATATCTGAAACTTTTATTTAACCAAAACTTTAAATATATGTCCTTATATATCACTTCAGTGATTCATACCATAATATAACATCATAACATGTAAAATATTTAATAGCTACACTTCATAAGAATAGATAATAATATTCTAATTAATACTAAGTTCTGATTGTTCCCTTCACGATTGTTTTTATGTTTCTATCTAACTACACACAAACCACCAGGAAGCCATTCAAAACAGACACAAAAAACGTTCATTATTATTAACTATTCTTCTATCAATCTTATATATACTCATATTTCTTCATCTGGTAAGGAGATAGTGACATCTGGTAGATTGGCACTGAGAGTACTCAAATGAATATTAATATGACAACAGTGTGAAACGTATGATGTAAATGAGCGCGCATCCTAAAATCAGAAAGCTGGAGGAAACATTGTATCGTATGGTCTAAAAAATTTGTTGTACAACGTTATTCTATAGCTCTGGAAAAGAATGTTTTATCTGTACTGAACCGATTTGGCTAATGTTAATCAGCTAAATAAAGAAACAGTGAAATGGCAAAATAATTAAATAACGAAATAAGAATAAATGGCCGATTTTTCATCAAACCTGGATAAACTAGTAAAAACAAACAAATTATAATTTATTCTTTCAACCATCCTGAAATTACTTATCACGTTATCTGTGGGTTTTAATTTTAGTGTATCGTAAGCGAATTTAAAAAATATAAATGTCATTTCATGGCATGGCATGATAAAGCAAAAGGAAAGTACCTTTTAGTTAAATGTAAAGTCCATATAAATAAATAGCCCATGTGTATTCGGGGTAAAGATTCCTGTCTTCTCTCCTTAAGGTGTGTAATTCTTGTTGCTTTAGTTTTACTAATTATATTTAAATTTGATACTTACCGTATTTTCCGGTGTATAAGTCGGCTATATGTATAAGTCGACCCCCATTTTTTGGCCTTATACTTGTATGTTACATTGTATAATATATTATATTCTATATTCGGTGTATAATTCAAACCCGATATTTTATACTAAAACATATGACTTAAAAGGTCAACTGATACACCGTAAAATCTTTAGAAACATGCTTTTAAAAGTTTTCAAAGATTGCGTACACAAGTGTTTAAATAATAAGGATAATTTGTAATAGATTCTTAAATAACTATAATGGAGAAGTGTGGATTAAATAGAAGTGACAGTATACTTTCCTATAAATAGTAACTAAAATGCAGTGAAAGTGCAGATCCACGAACGGCAGCTTTAGAAGTAAAAGTAAAAACAATGCTGTTCATTAGAAGTAAACTATAAACACTATCTTTACTCAAATTTAGTTATTTTGACATTTATCAGATCATTTCGTCATTTCGCTATTTCACTATTTCGCTATTTCTTCATTTCATTGATTAGCTAGCATTAGCCAACTGATTCAAATTGTACAACCCGCACCTAACAACAACACAACAGGCCGGAAACTTGTTACGAATTATATGACAATAGAGATTCAAGCATGTTTTGTGAGCCTAATGATTTAACCAAAATTATATAAAACAACAAGTCTGAATGTCCTTTATCATCTTTGTCATCATATTAACAATAAATAGCCGATTTATTTACTGACTTATTTACTGATTTAAGAAATTTTCAGAGCATCCGTACATAAATAAATAGGTTGCTTGATTCTTTAATATTTTTATGTAAATTACTGTGAGACCATGTGTTGACATAAGGAAATGGGATAGTCTTGTTTTGTTCCCCTCATGCAAAATTATGTTAATGGTATATTTAACATTAGAAAATTTCGTTTGTCGCAAAAGGGTCTCTGAGGATCTACTTTTTATCTAAGTTCATTCATGGAAAATGGAAAAGCCACCAAACCACATCTCGCTGTATGAAAACTCAATTGGTGGCACATATAATTTATAAAAAATATTGTTTAACATGAGAAACCTTCATTGAAGGTCCATACATTCTCACTAAATCTGTGTTTGAATGTAAAAACACTTTCTTCAGGGCACACAAATTCAGGTGTTTTCCAAAACTACTTACCACCGACCAATGGACCGACCACGGACCATTGTCCACCGACCACTTACCACCGATCACCGACCAACCGACCAATTGTAAATATTCCATACCAGGAACTTGGACCAGAACCCAATAAAGTTTGGACTATAAAAACATAATTTTAGTCCTTTTATGTATTGGTTATTCATGACATTTGTCGCGAGTCTTTAAATAGGTATGTTTTATTATTATATATTATTGACCATGCCCATCCCCACATTACTGGATAAAACTATTTCTGGTAGGCGTTATAGACTTCTAATTCCGTCAGGTGATTAAAGTAAGACAATATAATTTATATGAAGTTATCGACCACGTCCATCTTTGTTTTTTTAAACACACATCCAGCTAAAATAGAATTCTATATATTTTTTTAAATTTTCTTTAGGGTCAGTCACAAGGTTAGGCTACCGGTGTTCCACCGTAGAACTTGAATTAATATTTCTACTACCGTTAACATTTTCTAATTAAACAGACATTTTGCGATGGAGACTAAACTAACCACCCATCTAACAAAAATAGAATTTAATTTGTATTACTTTTTGTCGTGGTATGAGTGCGATTTCATAAACTAATCAAATTAAAATTGCAAAACGTGAAACACGAGGGATTGCACATATTGAAATCATTTGATATGAAGTATGTTAATGATATAAAGGAAATGGAACAAAAATCAGGATGCGGAGCAAATTAATAGAAAAACCTACATTTTATGGTACAGGCGAAATCTATTTTATGTTCATTAAGAAAAATGAAATTATTGATAATAAATTGCATTGCAAATGCACCACGGTTTGCGTAAGATAACAAATAATACAAAATAACACTGTCAGTATGATTTGTTCACCATGTGGACCTCCTTTAATAGAATAATATGAAACCTCCTTTATAAGAAAAATAACAACTTTGCGCACAATAAACGGATAAAAGTTTACATGAAACCGTAACAGAAAAATGTAAATTGTGTTGTTTTTGGTTTACGTTTATCTATTCTCGCTGATAGGAAACATCAATTATTAACTGCTACAATATTTTTCTCCCTCACTACATGTACTTAAATTAATGTAATATATCAGGTCCTGAATATTCTGAAAATATACAAATAACAATTTTCCTCTACATTTGTTTTTGACAGGAATATTGTTTTAGTGTTTTACATATGACGAGCTAAATGCTTCACTGTGCAGATAGTGTGCTTGGAGGCACATTAAACTTCCACGTTGCATACTTATCGAATGATCAAAGCAACGCAGCGATATATTCGCAGGCCTTTTTTTTTCCATTGTAGAAACAAACTAAATTTCGTTGAGTGTCCTGTATGAAGATCGATCAAAAAGTGGCATAAATCTTCCCAATTCACCACACACATGTAACAAAGGAACTATTAAACATTTTGATGCAAAAATTTCCTAGGGAACGAATATCTCTTTTCTAATTACAAGAGTTGTCCTATAAGACTTTTATTTAAAAAAAAATTAAATCAGGGTCTATTTTTCTATGGCCTTGGTCCAGGGCCCGAGTCTGTAAATTCAGTCGGTGGTAAATGGTCGGTTGGTCAGTGGTCAGTGGTTTTAGAAAACGTTTACAGAATCATTGCAAACCTTGTTTTCGTGCATAAAATGTGACACTAAATTACAGTATTGTTTTGTTTTAATTTGCATACACAAAACATAAATTCGTGGGGAAAGCATGTTTTAAATGTAAGAAGCCTTTGTTTGTGATATATAATATCATGGACAAATGACGTTTTAACATAAGGAACTTTGTTCTTGTGTGTAAAATCGCAGTAGTAGAAAATATATTTTTATACTGCAAAATTGTTTTAAAATAATAAAATGTACATATGCAGAATGAGTATTTTCACTCGTGAATTTAATTATGAATAAGCTGTGATGTTCAATGTAAACTCCCAGGTTTGATGCTTTAATTAGTTGCACTATGAGGAAAATCTAATGGACATTGAGGCAGATGGTATTATTTACCTATGGAAGTGACATGGAGAAGAAATGCTAGTTTTGTAATGAAGTTGTTAATATCATAAACAACTGATAATTAACTTATATTTGTCTCCTCTTTAGCCAGACAACCAGTTGTTTTATCTGTAAAAGTTAATGTGGAATAAATTACATTGTCTATTCTACTAGTTTCAGTTGGTTTTGTACTTAAATAACTACACTTAGTTAATCTAAATTTCTCAGAAAAGAAGCTTTATCCAACATTTGAATGATGAACAAACAATTCACTCAATTTCTACATAATTCACATGCTATATGTAAACTACTTCTCATGTTTACTAAGTATCTGAGCATAATTACCTCAAAACATCTGCGCTGTCATTCTTTGGTCCATGCATTTTTGTAACCAGCATGCAGATACGAATTTTTGGGCTTTAGCTTATAGCTAATACGTAATCGAGATTAGGTTCTTTATATTTGTTATTCACAAGATGTGCTCATATGATAGCATTTTGTGCAAGGAAGCTAAATTCCTACACAAAATAGTATTTGGCTTTTGCGGTTTTATGTCGCTTTCACGTTCACTATTACCCTGTAGGGATAGGTGTTGACGGGAATCTTGGTAGAATCAAACATGGTAGTATATTTTAATCGGGATCAACAGAAACTGCTCTTAATTTATTGAATTTCCATTTCAAGACCTCCCAAAGTCTTTTTTTATCCCATTTTGAGGCAACTGTGCTGTAGGTTATGGTTACTTCTGTTCTAACGTACCAAAGATCCTGATTCTTATGTCAACAGTCAATTTTTATAAGTTTGACTAAGAGATTCTATGTACATAGACACTATTTCATTAGTTTTGGAACTTATTTTGTTTTTTTGGCGCTTTGTCTCAGTGCAAGATTGCAGATATTTCATTTTTCTGGTCACAATAACAGAATCTTTGCATGTGGAAATAACAAAAAGGACCTGTCTTGCACTTCTAGGAATTTTTAGAGAAACAAACAGAAAAGATATGCTACAATTGTGCAATAGATTATAATCATCCTAGTTCCATAAGTTATTGCAGAAAAAATACACTACGTGAATATGCTCTGTTCCTTCAGCTGTTTTAATTAATTTGTGGTACAGTAGTGCTAAATTTCGAATATAGAAACACCTTGAGTAAAATGTTATTCTATGAGTTCATGAAAGTAAAATTTGAAGAATTTTGGCTTAACGGTATGATCTCACATAACAAATGTATACGATTTCGTGTAACAAATTTATGGTATTATATTATAATTTCATTATAGTTTTGAAGAATTACAGTGTTATTCTTCAATGATTTCAAATAGGAATAATGGCATTTGATTACAATTTCACATAAACATGAATAATTACAGTGCAATACTTTGATTTTGCGTAGTGAATTCAAGTAGTGAGTTTGAATAATTATGACTTTATACTACAATTTCACATAGCAACTGGAAGAATTACTGTGTTATTACCATTAATCTTAATGACATGGAAGAATTGTGACCTTGTAGTACGACTTCACGAAAATATTGTTTTTTTGTACCATTCAACGAATGTTTAAGCATACCAATATTTCTAAAATTTATTTACTGGAGTTTTCGAAATACAGATCACCAATATACTGAAGCAAAATCATCTTCTAATGAAACATGCTCATTAGATGTTTATCTGTAATAAACAATAAAACCTGAAGGGCTAATAATTTAAGGTGATAAGATATATAAGATAAGATAAGATTTTAAAAACCTTTCCGTATGTCATTTTAATTTGATTTTGATTTCCATCATGTAAGAGTCGTTCAAAATGTCTTGTAGCAAGTTATGGATACAATGAAGCTCTTTTTTCTACATATACTTTTATTGATTGGGTAGCTGTAAGACTGGAATGTGATATATATCAAATATAGAATATGAAAACCATTGTAACCTTTTTTATTTCATATGAATATTTATAGACCGTATATCTTTTACTTTTCTGTCTGAAAGTTAGTAATTAAACTTGTGGGAAAATAATCTGTTTGTTATTGAGACTTTGATCAAAAGTAGCCTTTATAGTAGTGTCTTGTATTTCTTATGCATATAAATATGTCCATGAATTTACTTTCTTATTATGTAACAATGAAGTCTGAAGGAATAAACAAAACAGCTTATCACAAATAGTGTATTTTTTCCACAATAACTTATGAAAACAGTATGGTTATAATCTAAAAGGTATTATGATAATCTAAAAGGTATTATGAGCTGGGAAGGTTTGGGGCTAATTGTTAATTAAATGTTCAAAATGACTGATTTAAACAACTATTATTTACAAATTCTAAAATAATTATTCCAAAACCATTTGAAATAAAGGTCTGTAGATTAGTGCCCTGTATATTAGACTTATTTAAATCATTGATATCTTCATAAATGACAACATTCATACAGTAACATTTAGTATGTATGACCCATACACTCATTTATAGATATATATATTTTTATTAACAATCTTTGACCCCATTTTGCAGACCACTCTGTTACATATCATTTAATAACTTTTTATTGGCTTGTTCAATTTCTTTCAAACTTTGTGATTTTTAATATTTTTTTATTACCTTCACAATGCCACAATTCATTTCTTGGAACAAAAATATTTCGGGTGTAAATTTTTCTTTTTTCTTTTCGTTGCAAATTAGTTTTTTTTGTTTTTAGGTTATTATGTAAGTATGTTTTTTCCAAGTACCTTTTATTAACTATATGCAACCATTTTAATTTCAATTGAAGCACCTCAATAACAAGAGTTTACATACAAATTCTTAACACTAGAC
>JANTOQ010443016.1:0-11591 GCA_027564595.1 Bythotiara depressa
CATGATGTTGGAAAGGTTTTAAGATATCTTTCATAGATGCGCTCATTACTGAATCTGTATGAGCATCTTGGCTTTTTTAGATGATTTTGGTCAGATCAGTAAAGTAGTCATTACAGATGTCAGAAATTTGTTTGTCTTTAATTATTTCACCTTTCTCTGATAGAATAATGGTGCTAGCAGCCTTTTTATTTGTGAAGCGGTTTTTTACAGTTAACTTTCCTAATGTACTCCCTTTTAATATTTCTGAGGATTTTTACACATTTTTTTTATAGTTTTCCCAATTTACTCATTTAAGTTCTTTGTTATATCTTTTATATTATCTTTTGGTTAGCGAATAAAATAAAATGAAACAGATTTTATTCCGAATCTTAAGTAGTTTTGAATATTTTTTCAATATCTTTGATTAATTTTTGATTAACTTCATTAACTTATCGTATCGTGTAACAGGCTCTTAACGTTTCGTAACTTTTAATTGTAAGATCGTTTGACGCGTTGGCATACACGTGAGTAAAATGCTGACGAGTTGTACTATATCACGTATGTACATAATTTGATTCGTTTTCCAAAACCACCGACCACCGACCAATTTTAAATTTTCCATACCAGTAACTTGGACCACGACCCAGAAACCTAAAAACATAATTGTAGTACTTTCATGTATTGTTTATTGATGACATATGTCGCGAGTCTTTAAATAGGTATGTTTAATTATTATACAATATTGACCACGCCCATCGATTACATTACTGGATAAAACAACTCCTGGTAGGCGTACGGACTTAAAATTTGGTCAGACAGTAAGACAAAAGAATTCCAAAGATATTATTGACTCTGCCCGTTGATAACTTTTTTCGCGATATAAACGCGGTTCCATAAACTCATCAAATTAAAATTGCAAAAGTTGAGACACGAGAGATTGCTACATATTGAAATCATTTGAGATGAAGTGTGTTAGCGATATAAAGGAAATGGAACAAAAATCGGGATGCGGAATAAAACTTGCATATTAACGTTTTACGGTACAGGCGAAATCCGTTTCATGCTCATTAAGAAAAATAAAATTACTGATAATAACTTCCAGTACAAAGGCACAACGGTTTGCATAAGATAGCAAAGAACAAAAAAAAAATGTATATAACACTGTCAGTATGAACGGTGTGATTTGTTGAATAGAATAATATGAAACCTCTTTTATAAGAAAAGTAACAACTTTGCGCACGACAAACTCATAAAAGTTTACATGAAACCGTAACGGAAAAATGTAAATTTTGTTGTTTTTATGGTTTACTTTAATCTTTTCTCACTGACAGAAAACATAAATTATTAACTTCTACAATGGTTTTTCTCCCATACTACATGTACTTAACATCAATGTAATATATCTGGTCCTGAATATTCTGAAAATACACAAATAACAATTTTCCAGTACAGTTTTATTTTGCGATAAATATAAAGGTCGTTTTAGTGTTTTACATAGGACGATTTAAATGCTTCAAAAATTTTCGCTGTTTTTTTCTATGTGGAAAGTGTGCTTGGGGGCACATAAAACTTCGACATTACATACTTATCTCTTTACCACTTATCCAGTTTGATCAAAGCTGTAGCTATTGTTTTGGAGAAAAAGCCCTGCTAAATGTGACGGCCCTGCTAAATGCGACGGTGGTGTAGTGGTGCACCTTCGGGTTTCACCGGTGCGGTCGGGGTTCATCGGAGAACATCGGAATCGATACTAACGTGGTACTTGGTGATAAGACTGCTCAGGTCTTCTTCAGGTCCCAGTCATTAAATGTATATAGTATCTTATGTAAATAGAGTGTTATCCTTCTTCTTTATGTTGTTGTTACATATAATATTACCAATGAAATGTAAATAGCACCTGTAATAAACTTTTATTGACGAAATATACTACTACCACTGAAAGTGTTTTATATGACAACAAAACACGCGAATGAATTCGCTATCATCAATACAGTAGTTTTCGTGGTTAAAATTCCCTCAGCTTTTATGTTTATATTTGAAAACACTGTATACTGTAGAATCATATAGATACAATAGCTATAATTCAAGCCTGCAGTGATAAAAAAGCTTTATTTAGTAAAGTATAAACTGTTTAAAAAAAGGTGGCTAGGGGAGAAGGGAATCTCTTGAAAATGAGTTTTGTGACAATATTAACTTCCAAAACACACCATAAAATTTATGAACAATATTATTCTAACTCTCTACTACGTAGTGATAAAGCTATATACTTTTAAAAAAACTACAGTGGTAAATGTCATTATGAAGTATAAAATGGTAACAAATGCAGTGGCTAACAACGACTGCTAGAGTTCTGTAAAAATACGAATAATTATTGAACCAAAAGGTCCATAAATCTTAACAGCTGTAGTTGTATGCTTGCTTTATCGGATTATAAAAATCCAGAAGCTAAAACGGTTCTTTCTTCTTCTTTACATTAAATCTTGAAACCTGTCAATCTTCAGATATTTAAAGTGGATAGACCCTTGGTTGCAGATTCACATCAAAATAACTCCTACAATAGATCTCCTAGATCTGTAAAAATCGGTAAAAATACGGATTAATACTAAACCAAAACGTCCATAATTTTTAACAGCTGTACAATCTTGGACATTAATTATGGCACTTTTGGCGTTTTATGCTAATTTGTGTGTTAGCACTTTACTCTTCTCGTGCCCATTGCACGAGATGAAAGTTAGGTGTTTGTAGGAAACCGCGTGGGATCGCACGTGTCACTGTAATTTATCAAAACACATCCAAGAACTTCCTTATTTCACCGATCTACATATCGTATGACGTCAGAAAGTCCTCAAATGGACAAATTTGGAGAAAAGCGAGTCCACTCGCCTTGTCCAACAGTGCTACATAGCCACGGTTACTTCTCTACCAAAGTACCTAAGATCCTAAGTCTTTATATCTATGAACAATTTCGTAGCACTTGTGGCACATGATTTTTGAATTTTTGGCGCTTTGTCCCATTATACTATGGCTAAGATTGTAGTTGTATGCTTGCTTGGTCGGTTTATAAAAAAAAACAGACCTTGTAATAGACAAAAATACAAAACGGTCACTTTGCTGAGTGGCGTAATAAACGCATAGAAAACTACAGAATACGAAATTGCGCAATCAATTCGTGTTTTTTTCTTCTAATTAATTTCCTAACAACTCTCCTCCGCGGAGTATAACTCTTTCCCAGTCGTCAAAAGTGGTTAGCTTTTCGCGATACGGCCTTTGTTTATGTGCGATATAGACTAAAAATGTTCACTTTCGCGGAGTTAGATATATGAAAGCCAAATCCAAACATCTGCATTTGCCGCAAGCGGCAGCAGATGAACAAATAAAAGTCACAAAATGTCAGGTTAAAACTAGATGGTTAGAAGTAGCTATGACAAAAAACCCGACAGTGGTGGCAAAATTGCATCACTAAAACGGGTTACAACCTGTTGCTTAGTAACCTCCTTGTAGGAGTACTAAAATTAAGGAAGCAATTTTAGAAAAAGCAAAAATATATAAACATTAAAAACGAGCAACTGCAAATGAAAGCTAATTTAAATCTAGAACAGTCTATATATCACATGCTACCAAACCGTTTTTTTCTTGGTGAAAAATTAAATGACCGCAGATAAGTCCTAAAGGCGGGCTTCCACTAGGAAACTTTTCTTGTAGCAGGTACGTAATGTTTCCTTAAAAGAAAAATATGCTGTGGAAGGAGGGTCGCTTCAGCATGCTAAAATATTATGTCACCTGTTGGCATAACATTTTAGAGCTTCAGATTTATACCAAATGATAGGTATAATTTTTTTCTTCTCAAAACATTTATATTGTGATTGAGGATTGAAAATTACCTGTAAACACCACTTGGACGAAGACGTTGATTCATTTTAAACGATAACAAATTGATTTTAAAGACATATGTACATAGACGTATATACCACGTGGGGTCGCCGATTGAAAATAAAAATAAATTAATAAATGTGGATACTTTTAAATACGTTCTTAAATATATTTTTACACTTTTATTTTTAAAACTAAGTTGTCGAGTAAAATTTTGACACATTCTCCTTTTTTATCTCCTTTTAAAGCATGCCTAACCTCGTCCCTAGGTTCTCTTTCCCTTTTTGATATCGGAAGGCGAGATTTCCGATATCAAAAAGAGAAAGAGGCCCTGGGGGACGAGGTTGAAGCATTTTAAATGGAATTTTCTTTACCTGGTATGTCTCTATAATTATGCGTAAATATCTCCTAAACTCTTCCTGGTCTCGAAGTCGGAGCTCAGCGACGATATTAAAATAGGAATTTGTTTCATACCTACTGTAGCCACGGCTTTACCCATATTCTTGGTGGTTTTCTTTTCCTTTTTCTTTTACCTAACATATCTTCATCTAGCCAAGAAATCCCTGTATTTTCTTACGGAAACAATTTCCGTTATTATGCCAGAGAAAATTTCAAAATTATAAACGAGATCAAATAAACAGTAAGCTAAGCTAATCTTCGTCCGCTACATACGCATACACAGCATGGGTTTTATTTTTATAATACGTAACGTGTGGAAAGATTCCCAAAATGTTATGCAAAAGAAAAATTATGTACCTGCGCTACAAGAAAAGTTTATGTGGAATCCCGCCTTAAGACATTGGTCTATAATTAACAAATTCTTACATAAAACGAAAATTTCTCTAATCCCACCAATTCTCATAAATAATAATAATTTTGTCGCCAATGTGTTAGAAAAAAATAATTTATTCAATGATTTCTTTGCCGATCAGTGTACATTAGTTTCGAACGCATGTACTCTAACTACTTTCTCAGTAAAATCCAATAAAATATTAAACAATCCAATTTTTAGTGAAAATGATTCAGATCTGTCATTCAATCTCTCGAAGTTAATAAGTCACGTGGTTTTAATGGTGTATCATAAGAGTGGTTAAAATGTGTGGTGAATCTATAATTCTTCCTCTGAAAATTATTTTTGAAACTATTTGTAAAGTCTGGTATATACCATGATGGATGGAAAAAAAACCAACGTCGTACCTGCTCACAAAACGATTTTTAGAATATCACTTCTGCATATATTTGGGAAAATATATTGAAAATGTTTATATAGTAGCATAGTTATTTTAGTTATACTAATCTTTTCTTTCCTTTGGATTTCGAAAACAAGATTCGTGTATATCTCAACTCTTGCTATTACACACGAGATGTACCAATACTTTTTATGCCTGCCTCCACTTGATCATCGTGGTATATTTCTTGATATCTCAAAGGCATGAAGGTTTGATTTTCAAACCTAAACAATATGGTATACAAGGGCCATTATTAAATCTTATAACTATTTTTTTGTCCAATAGATTTCAAAGAGTAGTCCTCAGTTGGCAGTGTTCTACTCGGAAAGAAGTAATGGCTAGCGTACCACAAGGATCAATCCTAGGACCACTGTTTTTTCACGTTTTTATTAAGGATTTACCATTGTAATCTAGTGTAAAGATCTTTCCTGATGACTCCTTATTTTCTGTTATGTAACATAAGGTTCATCAAGTATTTTAAGTGAAGATCTAAAATTAATTACCAAATGGGCCTTTCCAGTCAACATTTGAAAGATTAAATTACTAAAGCTATTGATTTCCCGTTTATACTAATACTTATCCAGGCATACTTTGGTTTATATTTATAAAGTCTTTGTGAGACCTCATGTGTTGACATTATTTATAATAATCCTGATAATGAACTTTTTTCAAAAAAGGTTGAATCCGTCCAGTACAACGCATCGGTTAGTGAATCAGTTGAAAATTTCCTTTTGCACTGCCCAAACAACGTTATACTTTGTTTCTCTCTTTGATAATGTCAGCCAAAAATAATATTCATGTCTTACTATTTAGTTCTTTTTAGTCCAATTACAACTTTATGGTAAGGACACGTATGATTTCTTTTCAAACAAGAATATCTTCACGGGTCATGAAATGTATTATACAATCGACACGTTTTGATAGACCTCTGGTGTTTGAAAATCAATTTCTACTGCTGGACCTTTTTTAACCCTTTTGTTTTGTTGTGGTTAGCACACTTATGGCGATATCACAATGGTGCCTTGCGAATGTGCTACCCTATACATGTGGTATTTTGTGTGTAATTTTTTTTTGTAATACTATTTATTTGTACTTTCTGTGTTTAAATGAAATATACATTTATAGAAAAATAATGACGTAGGAAAGAGAACAGTATAATATCAAGAGACAAGCAGCTATGACGTCAACGGTGCAGGAAAGAGAACAGTATAAAACGAAGGGACTACGAAAGAGAGGTAACCTCAATTTGTAAAAAGAAGATTGAGAAAAAAAGCAAACACTTACCCGAATGTGTTAATAGCTTGAAATTAATTCTTTCATTTTAATGTGCAGAGTTCACATATACAGATATTCAGATATTTTTTCTTCAATTGTTCATTAGTGAGGAAAGAAAGTTTGCAGTTCAAGAAACATGTGAATATACTGAATGTGCATATGTAAGAATCAGTATATATTGTGTACGTATGAATCGACATTATTAACTATAGATTAAAAAAGATCATTGAAATAAAAGAAGGCCTTATAAAAAGTCACGAGAAAATGTTCTTCAAAGCGATGTTCCTTCTTGAATTTTGACATATTTACACAGAATTATTTACATAGTTATGAAAGTGTGAGAGGATTTCAAGTAAAGAACGTGACCCTGTTTCTGTCTACAGCGTGAATTTGTTGAATGTAATCATGTCCCTTATACTTGTCTTCGTTTATTATTCATTAATGTTGCGTTCAATACACAAATATTACATGCATTTATCTTTGAATACAGTGAGTTTCTTTCTCGAATCTCTATGGACACAAGAACCATCGATTTGTGGATAGCATTGATTTGTCTTCGTAGGAGAGTTACTTCACGGACCATTTAATAAGAGATCAATCATTTATAATTATTAAGTAATAAAAAAAACTATTTTAAGATGACCTCTCAAACGTTTTTGAGACTTGGTGCGCTTCCCTTTTTCTATATAAAAATGAAAATAAGATTAGCTACGTTTCTTGGATCATAACACAAGAGGGCGGTTAGGGCAACCCCTAACCTCCCTCTTGTGTGTGCGTGTGTGTGTGTTTTATGTCAAGCATACTTTTTTATTCGAATTGTTACAGTTCATCATGGAAACTTTTTATAAGTAAATCGTAAAATGAAAATCGTAAAATGAATCTTCGTGGCGACATTTACTTGGGAATCCCACCCCCATCCAAAACTCGTTCAGGTCTACAAGATACTTACGAATGCTATAATAACAAAACGTTTTTATTTTTATATTTTAATACAAATCCAAAATGACTGTGCCCTTTCTTAAGATAGAAACCCCTGCCCAAAACAAATTCTGGTTGCGCGCCTGAGTCAGACTTAGAATCAGACTAATTGGAACTAAAAAAGAAGTCTCCATAGAATTTTCAAGTGATCGAGGAGTGTTCTAGTCGTAACTTGGTGTATATGTTCAATTCAATGTATGAATTCGATTTCACTTTTCAGAATAACAAAATAACAAATCTCTGTGTGGTCTCAGATTTTGAATACTCTCAGTTGAATAGCCATCTGACCACATATTAAGTCGTCTTTAGTATGTTGGCAACAACGATCACCACATTTAGTGCAGGTCGACGCCGATTTGTGACTATTTTACACAAGACCGTACTGGAATAAAAATGATACTAAAATGTTGTTAAAATATATACATTCGAAAACAGCCAATGGAAGTATTCCAGGTGCTGGAAAATGAAGACCTTTCTAGCAAAATGATGAATTTGGACCTCCTGAAAAAACTTTGACAATTGACGGGTAAACTTTACCCCTACTATATTTTTCACGATCAAACTCTTCTTATTTTTCTAGATTTCAAAACGCCATAAAATTATTTCCAGTGCAGATATGCTTTAGAAACTTTGCATGCTGGCTTAATTTTCGACGATAAATTCAAATCTGCTGTCGGTTTAAAAGTGACAGAAAGAGAAAATTTATTCAAAATGGTAACCTCTTAAGTGCGATATGCGTGTTCATGTTTTATCTAGCGTCTTGAAAAATATAGGTAAACCAAGATAAGATGTCTCTTTCGTGACAAATTGAGTTGTTCGAAGAAAAACAGCCCCCACTTCCTGGGAAATCGAGGTATTCTAAGATTGGTTTCTGTATTCATTCCAAGAACATACTTCCTGAAACATACTTCCTGGATGATAAGACTTACAGTCTTCTGCCAGCTCCTGCCATATTTATTTTATGTTTCAGTAACATCGATGTAAATAACTTCAATGGCGAAATACAACCTAAACCTAAATCTCTTATAATAACATAAACATGTCATACCTATTTACAATAACATATTAGAAACGTTTAACCCTTTAATGCATAAGCATACCTCCTGGTTATATTAAATTTCCCATTGGAAACCTTTACAATATTATGAGGAACCAGGGGGGTCTTATCAACTTTTTCCAAAATTTATTGTACGCTATATTTTCAATAATGTACCTCCTGGAAAAAGTAAAATGACAAAGAAATTACCGACGATTTCATTGTTTCCGGGGGCGCTATGCAGTAAAGGGTTAAATATATAAAACACTACCCTCAAAAAACAATAAGACGTTGTATTCAATTCTGATTAGCTTACTAAATCACGTTTTAAATCAGTCATAGTCATAAGAAACCATGTTGAAGTTGAAGTGCTCCTTTGGTGGTCTGAGCACTAACAAAACCTTTTACAAAGGGTTAAAACAATAGACACTTGTTAGCTTCCAGACTGCAGACTGTTTTTTTCTTCTTATGACTATTAAATAGACTACTTAGCGAATCTTGAATAGTTATATGGTAGACTAGAGCGTAAAATTGAATATACAAACTGACTGCGAGTGCGTAGCTTGAGGGAACGACTAGGAAAACCTGGCACCTCATTTATTATGCAAAATGACCGGCACTTGTTTTAAACGCAATTTATAAACCGGGTTGCTACTTATAAATTTGAGCTACGGGCCGCCACGGGCCGGTAATTGGAAAGAAGAACGACTAATCTAGTCTACTATCACTCCTCCTTTTGACATTTTATGTTTTCTCCACCTCAGAAGTTTCTAAATTTCTGTAGGTAGATTATGAAGGCTCTGACCAGATTTGGTTTTTATTTAAATCTCAGGTGGAGATCTACTGAAATTGTGAAAAAGATGTATTGCTTGTGTTACAGGAGATAATAAAATAAACATGATCTCAATCTTTCAGTAGTATATTAAATTTAACACGACAGAAACACCTTCGTGGGGACACACCAAAATGTGGAAGAAAAATTCAGAATCCTGGTCCACGTAAAATTATGCACATGTTTACAAAACTTGCACAACCGTTTTATCTTCGACAAATCTGATGTCTTCCGTGCAAAACATGCATACCGCACTAGTAGCGGGTGATAAAAAAATAATTTTATGATCACGCGCGTTACAGGCCTGAAAGTAGAAAGAAACGGATATTAACATTAATTAAGATTAATCAAATTGTCCATTAACCGACATTTAATTTTGCGAGTCGAAAAAAAATGTTTTTCGTGAATTAGCCGATGCCTCATTTTTCGCGAGAATTTAATTTCGCGAATTAATAATTTTCTTAATTTTTCGCGAGAATTTAATGTAGCGAATGGATCAATCTAAAGGCGGATCTCCACTTCAGACGATTTTGAGAGCGCGATCGCGCGATCAACATTGTTTTTAATTGTTACGTCGCGTGTCGCGCGCTCGCGGTTCGGGAGTAGGCTCAGAGCCTACTCCCGAAGCGACCGCTCGCTCTTGTATAAAAATTTAATTAATTACCTGCAGAGAAAAATTAGTCGCGCGAGCGTGCGCTCAAATTCGTCGGAAGTGGAGATCCGCCTTAAGACTCATCAGTCTTACGCAAAATTAAGATTTTGTGTAGCAAAACTACGACAGACAACATCAGTAATCTCAACCACCTTTAAAATCGGGAGAGTTTAAGCGGGTGCATTAATTCCCTTGAAACACTGTTGAAATATTACTTAAAAATTCTCGTTTATTTACCAACCTTCACCCGCCCCATTTCCATACATTTTTCCGACACAAATAATTTAAGAAGTATGTGAGTGCTTATTTGTGAATGGTTCTTAAAAATTCGCGGAGATTTAATTTCGCGAATTGGCCAATGAGAAACTTTTCTTCCTTTGGTATCTTATCTTGTAAATCCTTTTTATTATATATTTGCGGGAAATTAATTATGAAAATTCTAAACTATTATAAATAAATTATGTATATTTCTTCAAAACACAAACAGGAAGAGCATATCATATTCACATATACAAACATTGGGTTTCAAGAGAAAAATTTTAAATGGGGTTGTATCCTTAGTTACGACCACAAGTTACTTAGGTAAATCTGTTGAATTGCAAGATTAAACCAAGGATATATAAGAGCGAAGCTTTCCTCCTATTTGGTCCATTTGAGGCCTTTGTGACGTCATAAAATGTGTACATCAGTGAAATAAGGACAATTTCGGATGTTTTTCAATAAATCACTGTGGTAAGGACGATCATGCGCGGTCTCCCACCAACACCTAATCCAAATCTCGTGCAATGGGCACGCGAAGGGAAAGGTGCTAACATTCGAATCAGCATAAAACGCCAACAGTGCCATAATTAATGTCCAGAATTGTAGCCATGTGGAAAACCGAAATGTTGAAATATCGTGTTCTATCCTTGAGGTTATTTTAGTTATTTTATAAAGAAGATAAAACTTAAAAAACTGTATCAATCATCTGATTTCTTATTTTCATTGTCGATGCTTCTGTTGATGCACTCTAAAATGTTACATGGAAGTACGTGTAATTAGATGTGACGCTTATAAGTCTGCTCTGATTCAAATCATTCATCTGCGTGTACGTTAGTGGTATACATTTTCGCGGGTATAAATTTTCGCGAATCACAACCCCAAACTTTTCTGATATTAAATTAGATGGAGTCTGTTACAAAGACCACCTTCCTACCATTCCTAAACACGTTATGACCCAGTAAAATGGGAGCTAGGTTTCGTAGCTTGCGAACTAAGATTAACAATAATAAAAAACGTGTCATAATATTTTGATCTAAATTTCCTAAACAACCGATTGAGACGTTGACGTTCAACGAATTTATGAAAGAATACGGAGAGACTGTTATTAATATTAATGATAATAACTGACATAAAACAATATTTTTTATTGACGTTTTACAACACACTAATAAACCGATATGTATAAGTAAAATATCTGACAAATGAAAGAAAGTTCAGTCCATCATGTAGTGCTCTCTGAAAAATCGCAATGACTAATATAACTGCACGTTCTTGGCTTAAGGTCATTCATGACACGTCCATGAAAATGCACAATTCTCTCACAGTACTAGAAATAAAAATTGGTGTGAAAGTGACGATAAAGTGATATACACTCTTTTTTTTTTTAAGAAACTGGTTTATTAGAAACCGGGGCTCAATTGTCAAAGTTTTATGAAACTTTCAGGACTTTCAGGACTGGAATGAGTTAATTTGTTAAGA
>JANTOQ010443127.1:0-20966 GCA_027564595.1 Bythotiara depressa
CTAATTCTAGATTTGAAATGAGGGTATCCACATTTTCGCGAGTCTGTATAATAATTGTATCATCTGCATAAAGATGAGAATATCAATTTTTTATCTCTGATTTTAAATCACTTATATAGAGCAAAAAAAGTTGGGGTCCTAAAACTGAACCTTGAGGAACACCATAAACACCCTCTTGTAACAAAGCAGACTCCACATTGTTTACTAGTGTGAGCTGTTTTCTGTCAGAAATGTATGATTCAAACCAATTAAGAGAAGTGTCATAAAAGCCAAAGCACCAGAGTTTTTTAGCAGGATTTGATGGACAACTGTATCAAAGGCCTTTTTGAGGTCATTTAACACAGCACCGATTCTTCTCTTTTTATCAAGCTGATCAAGAATAAAATCCGAAACATCAAGAACAGCTTTTGTAGTTGAAAACATATTCCTGAATCCGGACTGCTGTCATCAATATAGCCAAATGTAGAAACGTGACCTGAAACTTGAACATGAACAATTTTTTCAAAAATCTTCATTGGAATTGGTAATATATAGAAATAAGTCTACTGTGGATAGGGTTAGTTTTATATTCACCTTTATATACTGGTGAAACCCTCTTCGATTTCTAGCATTTGGGAACGTAGCCAATCCATAAAGATGTGTTGAAAATCTGTGTAAAAAAGATGCTCAGAACAGGAGAACCTGCTTTGTATAATCTGGTACCAATTCCATCCAATCCTGTAGCTTTCCCATTTTTAAGACCATTGATATGATCTTCGACTGTTTTTAGTCTAATATTTTGAAATAGAAACGTATTTGGGCTAACAGGAGGATTTATTTTAGATGAATCTGATGAAAGTTTGAGGCTAGAGTGGCTCCAACGCCAACAAAGAATTTATTAAAAATATTTGCAATTTTCTTTGGGTCAGTTTCTTTAATACCATCTAGTACTCTTTGTTGTATTTTTACTATTTGTGGAAGTTTTCTCGGTTGTTTTTGATCCTCAGAAAGTAAATTATTATAGTGCTCGTTTTTGAGCCTATTTTTCATATTGTTAACATGGTTCCTTTTTTCTTTGAAATTGTTCCAGTCATTGATGGATTTATTTTTAGATGCTTTCTTTTTAGCAAAATCTCTTTCCCTGATGGCTAACAGGAAGTGCTTCAAATCGGCCCTTAATCCGATGTGTAACAAAAGAAGCATGTTTTTCAGCAACTGTTCTTACGTTGTCAGAAAATATCTCACGTGTTCTTTCAAGGTCAGTAGAATTTAGAAAATATGACCAATCTACAATTATAAGATCATTTAAAAATTGATCTTTGTCAAAGTTCTTGTAGGTACAAACCGTTATGCATAGCCACGGTCACTTCTCTACCAAAGTACTTAAGATCTGCACCTCTTAAGTCCTTGGTAAACTGGAAACGTTTAATTATTTCTATAGTTATATCAGTAGACACTTTCGCAGCATTTGTGGAATTTAATTTTTGAATTTTTGGCGCTTTGTCTGTAGATATTATGACCATGATTGTAGGTCCCCTAATGCAACCAGAAAAATCACCTGAATATCCCTATAGAACACCTCATTCCCTGGAAGCATGGATGTTGCTCTTAGAACAACTTAATTTGCCAGGAAAGGATGTACTTTTCTTAGAACAGTAATTTTACTATGTCAAATAAAATACCACTCTTAGAACAGCTCAATTTAAGTAAAGAAAAATCTGGTCTTTAGAATAGCTCAATATTCCAGGAAAGTAAATTTCTTAGTGTTTTGTTTGCAAATTCTTGTTCTGAATCAGAAGCCGTTTTGTTTGGTTTTGCACTAATGCTTCATGTAATCGTACACTGAAATAGAGATGCCGTGTTAGTGAGTCATGATACAGACCCAGTCAAGTTAATTGACGAGTCCACTTGATTTACCAGTCAACTTGAGTTACAGACTATTATGGATTACGGTCCAACTTGAGTTTCTATGAGTTGACTTGGATTAGGACGACTCGACTTGAGGATTGAATTTCCGTGGCGATCTAACTCCATAATCACACACGCTGACATGAACGAACATTAAAATATGGTTAAACATCTAATTTATGTTATGGGAATGAACAGTTCTAATGCCAAAACATGGTTTTACAGAGATTTTTAAGGCTATGATCAAATATTTCTTATATTAAAAAACAGTTTTGCCTCTATTTTACAAGATAATGCTAAAACAAGGTTTTACTATGATTTACATTCTACAAACAAACATATTTCTTACCATAAAACTGTTTTACTGTGATTCTTCATGACATGAAGGGAGATTTTTCATGTTAAATCATGGTTTTACAGCAATTTTATGTGCTACAAACAAAGATTTCGTAAGTTAAAAATCTGGTTTGCCACAATTTTATGTGGCATGAGAATGAAGGTTTCTTATACCATGAAACTGTTTCACATAACAGGAATGAACAATTGTTACATTAAAACATGGTTTTACCACAATTTAAGTTCCACAAATGAAGATTACTTATATTAAAAAACTATCTTACCACTATTTTACATTATAAGAAGGAAGAATTATTCTGTTAAAAACATGGTTGTACTGCGATTTACATTCTACGAATGACACAGTAACATTACAAATGTGTTACAAACAGCATTACAAAAAAGATGATGTAACGTTTCAGAACACAAAAGAAAATATTTATAATGCTTCACATTGTTTTTTGTAACGTTCCCCTGCAATGTTTCAGTAACATTACAAGCGTTTCATGCTAAAATATCATGGAAAGTCATATTTAGTACATTTAAACCAATAAAGCATTAAAATATTGCTTGGAGCTTTTACAACAAATATTATAAAGGGAGATGCAAGAACAATCCAACAAGGTTTCATGTATGTCCTAATAGTTTTTAATAGTAAACAATGAACAGAATATTATAAACAAAATATAAACAAACATTGGCCTCTATTTTTCAGTTAAGGAAGCACTTTTCTTTTGACTTCCATCTCTAAGTCTTGCCACTCTTTCTTTAATAAACACTTATTGGACAAGGCCGTGTCCAATATGGGAAATATTGAGCTTCGGGGAAAAATATTAGACGAGGCCTCAGCTGAGTCCAATAATTTTTCCTGAATCCCAATATTTCCCATATTGGACAACGGCTATGCCCAAATAAGGGTTTTATTATATCCTATATAGACCTTTGTATTTAATAAATAAAACATATAATGTAACCAGACCTTTAAGAATTATTTATCGTTCATTCGAACGTGCATGCTTTTGTGTCGATTGAAAAATAATAAAAAACAGTTGCTACACAAGAGTTGCGGGGTACAACGGAGCAGGAAAGAACGATTTTTTAAAGATTCATATAATATTTTACTTCATTAAACAAAATATAGGAAGAAAAGGTTATTATAACTTGAACAAAAGTAGTAATTGTCTACTTGGAAATATGAACATTAAAAGTTACATTACAATTGTGGAAAAAAGGTGTAAAACCGGAGGAAGAATCAGTGTTCACTCTTGACTGATTTGGAAACATCTGAAGGGAGGGATGTGATATATTTTGATTTACTCCCATTAAAGCGTATTCAGGTACTTCATTTAAAAAGCTGCTATCATCATCAATTTCAACTCCAGTAAATTCTTTAACTTGTGCAGAAGCATCAGATGAGACGTTCCAGCTTTCCTCATTAGAATTAGAATTGTTGATTAATTTTTGTTTTGGTTCAACTGAAGATGACAAAATTGACAAAATGTTTCTTTTTCGAGCTATTGACAGTCTTCGAGCATAATTTTTTAAGGAGTCAACAATTTTATGGCCACTTACATGAATAATATGGCAACCTTCAATGTTTTTGTCTTCAAGAACTTTACACGGAGAGAGTGATTTAATTACCATTGACTTAAATTGTATTTTGTAGACATTTTTGACATCATACTTTCAATAAATCTTTGACCAACAGGAAAATTGCAATACCATATATCAGAAATGTTTGCCTTATCATCCCTAGCTCGTTGCCACAAATCGTCATAGTCAGGATGCAGATGAGCTAGGTACATTTCAAAGGATGCCACAGGACATAACTTACCTTTGGTTTCATAAATGTGGCCCTCTCCTATTATATCAAATGCATCATCATTAGTGCTATGATTTTTATCTACTTCACTTGTCGTTTGACGTATGTATTTATTCCCAGTAGCATCAACATTTACGGAAAAAGTGTTTTTGTTCATAGATCTTAAATTTTCTCTTCCTCTCCGAACTAATTGAAACATGATATCAAACAAAACGTTTTCCAGCAAACCAGAAGGGGATGTTATGTCAAAAGAAGCATATAATTTCTTCAAATCTTCAGGCTCGATTTCAGGGTAATGTCTCCCCTTTACCAGATATTTTGATTTGTTTTAATATGTTTTCAAAACAAACATTTACACTGCTAAATGTTGCGTCGTTAATTATATCAAAACCGTTTACGTCTACAAAATATCTCCGCAATCCACTTCTCAGTGACCTCATAGAATTTAGTTTGTAAAATTCACCGCGTTCTGTTCATGCGCCAGCATAAAATCTTGCTAGTATTTCGTTTAGTTCCATAACGTTTAGTTCAATCACCATTTCATTCCTTCCAGTTTCTCGACAGTACGTCAACAGTGTCTTAATAGCAAACTTCATCAACGTAATTGTGTTTTTTGCTTGCTTTTTTCGTGCCAGCTCTTCTATGTAATCATCTGATACTTCAACAAAAAGATTTGTGGTAGCAGATTCCAATTGACTCAAACCAGTTTGAAAGCAAAACATCTCGAAATTTATTTAGCCCCAGTTTGTTTATTTTGATTTTCTTCTGTTTTTCTTTGTTTTGACTATGTATGACATCAGAGAGATTCGATCACAATATTTACCCTGTGACGTTTTTAAACATTTGAGAAAATATTCAAAAGCTGCATCACAAACCAAATATCAGAAATATTTGACTTCTGTGTTGTTCTGCATGTTGAATATCAGGAATATTGGGTTATTGATTAACCAATCAGGTTCGTGGATTAGTATTCAGGGTATAATAATAATACTTACTACTTGTCTAATAATTTAAAACATAAATTTCCTGACTTTTCCCTGACCAGAGACAGTAAATCTAATGGAATTCCCTGATATTTCCAGGTTTTCCCTGACTTTTAAAATGTGCAAAAATGCTGGTTACAAAAAACTAGAGGTAATAAATATGGAAACTAATGTTTTGTTTCCTTGTTGACAAGCAGATCTATATTTTTATTGCTAACCAATATAACAGCTACTAAGTAAATATAAATTAAAATAAAATGTTAAAGGACAGAGCATTCAAAAGTCAGGAAGTAAGGAAATGAAAAAATAATGAAAAATTGAAATTGAAACAAAACGCTTAATCACTTTTACAAGAAATGGCAAATAAAAATTATGGATACACCAAACTAACCTAAATATAATCTAAATAAAAATATAATAAAAATAAATATATACCATATATATAATCACAATAGTATAAAGCAACAACAGTCAAAATTCGGGAAGGAATTGACAGGCTTTTCTATGTGGTTATTAGTTTCAGACAGAATCTCTTAACGAACACAGAGAAAGCAAATAAGACTATTATAACCTTCAAATAAAAATATGACTGTCAATATAATTACCTGCATATAGATTTATTTATGTGTCTTATATTGCTTTCTTCCTTGGTCTGTTTCGTAGACACCAAAGTAAAGTAACTAACCACAATAAAACCATAACTGTGTTCAAATTGGAGTAGATAAAAAACAGAATTCTTTATACAATAAGAACTGGAAACTTTGTGAGATATCACTTACACACCTTTCACACCCTCACTAATTATATGTTTGGACCATCCTTTATGACTGAAGTTCACAAAGTAACAGAGCAAAATGGATGTAAGTAAAAGGGATGTAATCAAGCATAAGTTGAGAATAAAGATCATGCGTGAAGAGAGAACGAACAAGGCTTAGCACCTTTACCTCTTATAAATTACACTATATGTGACCTTCCATGAGACTTTAGCAGGAAACCCTTGAAACATTTCAAAAAAACTAGAATGAAACATTTCAAATCTAGAAATTTACTTTCAGAAATGTGTTTCACTGTTTTTTCTATTGTCCTGTGAAACATTTCTTCTTTTTTTTATATAATGCTTATGAAACCTTTTTTTTTTTTTTTAAACGTTTCATTATTATTATGAAAGTTTCAGGTTTATTAAGTTTAAGTTTTAAGTTTTAAACTTATATGAAAAGTTTCAACCTATTTTGAAATGTTTGAATTTCTTTATAGCATTTCAAGCCATAGTAACAACCTTAAAATGTCACTCATGATAGCTTTTCTAAGCTAGGAAACTGTAGTAAGGACTGTAAAATGTCACTTGTAATAGCTTTTCTAAGCAAGGAAATCGTAGTGGCAATAAAAAATCACTCCCAGCATCTTTATTAAGCTAGGGAAATTGCAGTAACAGCCATAAAATCTCACTTGTGATGACATTTTTTTACTAGGAAAATGTAGCGACATTAAAATGTAAAGAATGGTCAGAAAGAACAACTATGTTTTATTTCCCTATCTAGACAAATCAAAGATGGTGTAGCTAAAGGATATAAAGAAATAGAAATAAAATAATAGAAGATATAATTCATGCAACAACTCCCGGACTTCATCTAAGACATTCTTGGAAAGTAAAATGGACTTGACATTGACTTGTCCACAAGAAATACTAAAATCATATTATCAGGAATCAGATGGTGCCGATATGATGCAGCAACTACCCACCATACACTAAGAAAGTGATGAACGTTTTATTTTGTGCACTGCAGTTGCGATAAAGAATTTTGGTTGGAGGAACAAGTGTAGGACGTATTCAAGTTTCATCAGATATGGTACAAAGTATGCTATTACAAAGTCTAGAATCTGAATTTGAATAAAAGCAACAGAAGTATAATACAACCATTTCTACAAGATAATAATGTTACAGATGAAGAGTTGATGAGACAAGTGAGTTTAGCAATGAAAGGTGAAAGAGAAAGATGAAGAAAACTTGGGCATAGAAGTGCAAAAGTTAATAATATTGATGAAGAGGTAGAAGACTTTCTAAAAAGAAAGATAAAGGAAAATAAAACAATAAGGTAGAAAGATGTAGCAGCTTTAATGACGCTGATTAGAGATTTGAAAGCAGAAGTAAATGAAATAAAAACAGAGTTGAATAAAAGATCTGAAAATATACAAGGATATGCAAGTGACTGGAAGAATTAATCTGATGGATGTAACAGACAAACAACCAAGATATAATGGCAAAACAAAGTATCTACAAAGATGTGATTATTATTGGAAAACACAAAGTTATAACAGTGACAGAAAGGCATGACAAAGATATGGCCGTTGATAGAGTATGGGTGTGACAATTGCAGAAAACAAGGCCAAAATAGATGCATATTCATTGTTTTGTTTGTGGAAGGGGAGATCACCAAGTCAGAGAAGATTGTCCTGAAAAGGCACTCTACCATATAGTGGATGGACTGAGTTAAACTTTCTGCTACCATTGGACCCACATTTTAAGTACCATTTTTAGATAGAATAAATAATCTGTTTCAATATAATTTCAAAATTGTTAAAGGTGAGGAATTTGACATGAAAAAGGTTTTGAGTAAGGCATTGGGACTAGAGGATTTGAAGGCAGGATGTGTTATTGGACCAATTGAAGAGGGTAATATGGATTTAGAAATAAAGTTGGGAAAAAAGGATGTGTTAGTGGTTGCAGGGCAATTGGTGATTATCAAGTGATTTAATAGATTGGATATTTGAGACAAATCAGACAGGCAAAAGGGGTTCACATCGTCAATATGACAGCAGAAGAGCACTCCCAGAGGTCACTTTAGGTACAATCAATGTGCCTATCCCTCAATACACAAAGTGAATGACAAAAGTGCTAGTTCGCAATTTAAGTGATCACAGAGGACTTGGAAAATTAAAGCCACACTGGGAAGATAAGACCTATAGAGTGGCAGAGTAAGAGGGCATGGACCTGTTTATTGTGCTGCAACAGGAGATGGTAGTAAAATCATCAGAACTTTGCATTGTAACATGTTATTTCCGTGTGGAGTATGGTTGGAAAAAGACCATATAGGCAAAGAACATAGAAGTAGCAGTAGAACAAGTAACATGTGACAGTAGAAATAAAGAAGGGGAAGGTTTACGTATGAACATAAGCAGTGGTGAGGAACAGCAAGAAGATGAAGTAGAGGTGCAAGTAAATGCAAGTGGAAATGACAGATAAGAGGAGGAGGAAGGTAGACAAGAATATGGACATAGAGATTTCAGACCAAAGGATGAAAAGGATCTACAAGAAGCTAGAGAGAGTAAGAATGGTAGATTGATCGATAAGAGACAAGAGAATAAGATCTACCAAAGAAAACAGAAAATTAATAAAGAGAAAACAAAGACAGATAAAGATAGAAGCAGCATTTCTAAAGCAGTAGAAGAAGGTCGACTTTCAAACAAAAGAATACAAAGGAAGAACATCTTCACATAACAACCAATTTGGAAGACCTACCTATGTGCAGGAAATCTTGAAAAGCTCCTACAGAGACTGAGAAAGAACAGCAACAACAAAGAATTATGAGTAGTTACTAGCTTCAGCAGGGTTACCAACCAACAAATGATTATCAACAACTATTATATGGATACCACTCTCAACCACATCAAGCAGTTCAAAGTCATCCAAAATCAAAGGTGAATGAATTTCCCATACAGCCTGCAATACAGAATTATCAAAATTATAATTAAATGCAGTCTGCAATCCAAGTTATGAACAATCCTTTGCAAACCATAATTACATACAGCCCAAGCTCAATATTTACTTCAAATGACAATGCGTCCAGTAATGCTACTGTCATTGTATGTACATATTTTATTGCACCATGCATTATATTAAGTTTAAGTGACATTGAATTAAGTATCCCGCTACTGTTTATGTGTATATATATTTCTATTAGGCTATTCATTACTGATCATTTCAAATGATAGTCAGTTCTGGATACTGTTTATTATTATTTCTATTGAGCCACTTATAGTTCGAGTGCCAATGGTATGTTAAGTGATATGAATATTGCCTCATTATCTGTTCAAAAATATTGGACAATACAGTGTCAATTAAAAATGGTTATGATTGGATCTATAGTGTTAGTCTCTAATCAACCTTTTCCAAGAATGAATAGTTTCGGTTAAATAATTGAATACAAAATGTGAAAATGTGTTAATAAAAATGTCAATGTGTATGTGATGAAAAACAAAATGGCCTGGTTTTATCTAATTGGTGGCACAATCAAGTGTATTTCTATCCAGTGAGCAATTGGTTCCAACACAAGATGCGAATTGGCATATCTAGTGAACAAATAGTTTCGGTATAAGATTTGAACTAGTGGTCTCATATCAGGGGACTGGTGTTTTATCAAGTGAATAATTTGAATGGTCATGCCCACTAAAAATCAAGTTAAACACTTCAAAAATTAGAAAACCATATTTTTATTTCATGCACAAATCTTTAACAGTTCTCAAGATATTACAAGTTAAAGACTTTGTGAAATAGAATGTGGTAGAGGTAGTTTATCACTAAATATATATTTTAGAAAAACAATTTCCATGAAATATATCACCCATAACTAGTTCTAGACCACTGTGGTTTTTTGCTGATGCTGCAATATGCAACTAATGGGTATGCAACTAATGGGTTGACATAGAGCCACAAAAATTTTCAAATTAACTAATTTACTATTTACAAATTTCAGAGCAATGCTCGTTTTAAAGTTTGACCTGTCATTCACCCAAAATGCTGTATCAGCAAAAATATAAAGGGAACTAGTTACAAGTGTTCATATTTCAATCACTTTTTCCTCCAGAATATGTACTTAATTAGCTGTATCTAATATCAAGTAGTAGTAGTTCTTGAGACACTAGCAAAATAAAATTGGCTAATATTGTCCAACCTACATATGATGTCATCAATTTCATCTATGATGTCATCAAGTTCTAGCAGAACTAATTTCAGAAGTGATTATCTTCTGAAAATCTTTAAATCTTGAGATCTTGACCTTTAATAAAGATTTTTTCATGAAATAAAAATATTGTTTTATCATTTTCAATGCACTTTCATACGAGTTTACCTTAATTTTTTAGTGCACAATCCATTTAAGTTTTCAGGGGTGAGTGTGAGATATCACTTACACACGTTTCACCTTCAACACCAGTGGAATTGAAAAGATTTCTTTTTTGTCAATAATATTCAAACTATATGCAATTATTAATACATTTGTTTGTCTGTTTTATAGACCTCATTTCAAACAACCAGCCAAATTGTAAGTTTTCATAAAACAGCAAATAATTTTATAAACAGTACTGTAACTTACATTACATTGGTATATTTACCTTTAATGCTAGTCTGAACAGGCTAGTGAAAATATCTGCTTCAAAATTAAATAATGCAGTAAACAATTTTTTTACCTTCATTACGACTGTGGACCACCAGGAATTTATTTATTTAATTACGAATTTATACCCAGGGTAGCTTCTTCATTACTATCAATAAGGTCCTGTGATCAAAGTCCTGGTTGTAATTAATGCTCCCATTTGAGGAACAGAAGTTTCTAATTGGCTCTGTCAAGCAGTAACTTCTGCTCAATTAGACAACTCAGAAGTGAAACTGTCGTCCACACACATAATTGACGCATGGCTAAAACCACTAACAATGATATCTATCTTTACTAGAATTCATTTACACCCCATATATTTGGAAATGGGACACACTGAGAACTTTTGTAATGGGAAAACATTCTGTCTACTCTAACAAATATTAAATGGATAAGGAAATTGACCAACTGGAAAGTGTTTAAAGGAATAAATGGATATCTCATTTAGGTAATTAACCAAGTGATACAAGAGGTTGGTAAACTAGGAAGCAATAGTACAACAGGACAACAGAAGCAAAAGAAAGAAAGATAAATTTATAACAATGAAAGGCCAACTACATTTACTATCACGTAAGGGAGCCCAAGGGTACATCTTGTGAAATCTCTAAAGAATACCTTGAAAGCTGTGTTACAAGATAGACTTACAGGAACCAAATTAGACACACAATTTAAGTTCAAAATTAAATATCAGCCAAATGCCCTACACCCATGATGCCACTTACATAGGAGAACTAGTAAGAAGTTCCCCAGAGAGAATCAATAATCATAAAACAAGATCCCAAATGTGAAACATGAAATTGAAACAGTCTGTTAAAAGATGTTCATCTAATCAAGTAGTTACTGTGACAACTCTGAGGCTCACATAAAAAACATAAACCATCAGTTTATGAGAAATCAGTGCTACCAAAGCTCCTTAATTGATTTTTTTTCTTTTAACTTTCTTGTAACCATAGTAGCATGGTTTTAGATTTGTTAACTGTAATAAATGTTTGAAGCTTTCACTCTACTGATGATCACTGGAAAATGATGGTCAAATATATAGTTTTAAACCATACATTGTCATCTTTACTTGGTTTTAAAGCAAATTTACTTGGTTTTAAACATGATTAAGCTTCTTGCTTCTTGCTATATTGTTCATTATTACAGAATTTAATTAACAATTAATTAAGGTCATTAGCAAACACACTTACTTGGTGAGCAAGGGAGTTGGGAGAATTAAGGTAATAATAATAAGCGTATACATCTACTAACTATTAAATATAACAAAACACATTTTTTAAATTAAACATTTTATTTCCAACTAGTTTTGGAAATACAATTTTCACTTTTAGATATATTCATAAGGTTTCTATATTAAATATATTATAATTAATCAGAGTATATATAATCATCAGTTCACCAAGAGTGAAGAAATGTTAAAATAAATCTAGAAATAAAGGGTGTGTAAAATTGTAATATAAAATATAATCTCAATTAGATTTAATTAAAATATAAAAGGTTTTGATAAAATAGTTATAAGCAAAAAGTCTATATAAATATAAAAAACATATAGTTAAGAAACCAGAATATTGAACCTTAAGAGCCTGATCTAAAAATAAATATTTACTATAACATGCTTTACTTGTTTGTTTAAGAGAGTTGTTTTCAGCCAAAGTGTAAAGCCCCTTTTAATTTCAATCTAAACAGAAAAGGGGCTCTATCAATGGTGGTAAAATAAGAGGCATCACAATGTCCTTTACAAGTTTCATTCTCTAATAAGTGTTTACAAATCTTTGCATTTTTATCAATTAGAAAGGTGTTATTTTATGAGTACACTAAGATGTCCTTGGGTTTCCTCAATATAACTGGCATTACAGCCAACACAAGTGAATTTGTATACTACAAAATAGTTTTAATGTTTCTGGCATGTTTTGCCAAAAACTCTGTGCCAATTTTACAAGATGAAAAGAGGATTAACTTTTTACTAGTTACTAGCTGTTAGTGACTAGTTAAAATTTATTGACATGTGCAGATATTTTACTTGACCATAATGATTTATCACACACAAGAGATTAAAATTTATTTGGGTACATGAGCAGATATGTTACACAATATTTAATGCATTATTGAATTGAAATTTAAGTGTCGCCGAAAATGAATTGCAAGAAATGAAAGCACGGTCTATCACAGTTTTATTTTGAAATTACATAGTGCACATGTGCAAACATTGTGGGTAATGTTTATGAGATTTTGAGAAAATAAAAGAGTCATTGACAATGGATTGTAAAGATATCATATAGTAGATATTGGAAATATGCAGTTACACATGTGCAACTATTTTAAGCAATATTTATGACATGGATATATTATAATAAAGTGTATATGACAGGAATTAACACATGTGACTACAATGTATCTATCACAAAACATTTCTAGTGACATTTGTGACATTTTCAATTATAAAAAGCTCTGGGGATAGTGGACTGCAATAAATCATGGGCACAGTCTATCATAAATACTTTTAAATTTAAGTAATTTTTAAAATATAAAGATAGGCTTTGATTGATGAGAACGATGTTCCCAAAATTCAAGTTACTAGTTTGATTTATAGATAACGGTTATATTAAGGAGTCAACTATGAAAAAAATTATTTTCCCTCTGTTGTTGGAATCTACAGTAATATCCATAGTGACAGCATGAAGTCAGAAGTTTTTAATTTTAGAGATTCTGTTACCGCATCTGCGTCTCTTAGCACCTGTGTGAAATTTTATTACTTCGCGGCATAAATTAGACTAATAAAAATCACATAAACATTACTCACAAAGTTTGTGCATGTACATTATGAAATTTCAAAATAAGTGTGATAGAAGGTCAAATTTCTTTATAATCCATCTATGGTGACACATGACACAATTTAATATGCACTAAATATTGCACAACTTATCATGCACATGAATAAATTTAAATCTTATTGTGTGAAAAATCATGGTTACGTAGATATCATTAAAAGTCTGTGTATGCGCCCCAGAAATTCTAACTAGTGACTGGCAAAAAGTTCCAACTCGGATGAAAACTTTACCTGTGCATTCTTACAATAGGTTGTATAAAGATGGTTTATTTTTTTCTTTGTTCCAATTTTAAAAACCTCCAATATGAGTAATTTGTAATAATTGGTTTCACTTTTAGGGGAATCAACTTTATTGTTAACAAGCTTTTGTTACAATAATCTATAACTTATTTTGTGTGAAATATCTCCCAGTTACTACAAATTTCATAAATTCTGTGTATTCTGTGTAAGAGATTTTATAAGAAGATCTCTTTGTGGACAAAGGAGTGAAGAAAAGGAATAATATTTTTTATAATAAGAGTAGTATTTTGTATGTTTGAAAAGCTATATGGAAAGAAAAATTGTTAATTAAATAAACGACTTTTAAACGAATGAAAAACAACATTTTCATACTTGAAATTAGCATGTACATTAATGTGAATTTCAAAAATTCCAAGTTTATAAAGTTTATCATTAATTTCCATTAATAAGGTATACTATTTATACATACTTTATTTGATGTTTAAGATTATTAATAAATATATTTTTATCTTAATGTATATATTTTTATAAAAATCTTTTGTACTGTAATTAAATATAACTTATATTATAATTTATATTGTAATGTATTACTAAACTTTTTTAAAACATTAATTGGTTCACTCTTAGTAAGCCATCAACTATTTAGTAATGTTTAGTAATGTTTTAAATTCTAAACATTTATGACTTTATCTATTGAAAATATTATATGTTACACCCCTTGTCTCATTTCTACCAATTCATAAACATTTCCCATACAGTGAATTTGTTCACTGTTTCATAGATGCATGTAGTGTTTCCTGAAATAATTAACATTTTAAATTTCAATTAACATATAAAATGTTAATTATATTTGCTGCAGACAATTAAAAAGATTGTGAGAAAACTAACTCACCACTCTAGCTACATATTCATCATGGATAGAGTCTTCAACAAATATTCGACCTGAAAAGAATACATAATAATTGAAACAAAATGAAACAGTTAATAAGTTACAAAGACACAATGCCAGGAGCTGATGCAGAAAATTATGCCCAAAATCATTTTTTATTAATTTGAGTGCCCAACTTAAAAAGACTGTAGCCTTTTCCAGACCCTGTTTAAGGCTATTTTTTGATAGTTTTATCACATATTACTTATAATTTTTAAATCTATAATAATTAAGGTACTTTTCTATATACCTTTTTACTTTTTGTCTGACAATGCCTAGATGTGCCCAAAATCGGTATAATTCCCCTGTACTTTGCCTGGATCATCTCCTGTGTGTACCTTTAACTAAATCTTTAAATTCTGGCTCTGAGAACAAGCTTTCTCTGATGCCATTATGATTTAGGACCATGAGAATCACTTGAACTGGCAACAAAAATTAATGTTCTGAGGATAACCTCTCTATTAACCTTTGTTAACTTCAATTGTGGAGTTGTCTGGTTGAGCAGAAGCAATTCACTTGATTCATAGAGCGGAGTGAGAGCTTCCATAGCACAAATGAGTGCTTTAAATGCAACCAGGAATTCAATTGTGGTCCCTTCTGGAAACAATTGTCTGGCTATATGCCTTGAAATTATGGGGTGTTGCCACGTAAAATATGCCTTAAAATTAGGGGGGTTCACCACGTAAAATGCGTCCATTACAGCCTCTTTAAATATATTATTATTTTTCTTTCTTCATAAATTATATCATACAAAGGAAGTTTCCCTTTTACAATAAAATAAATATGGTACACTTCAAATAATTCAATAAATTATTCACAACAGTATGGGTCGGTTTAAAATGCAGGGTACCCCATGTGGGGTAGTCAGTGGGGTACCTAAAATAACTTCCAGACCAGATTTATTACAATATTTGTTATTAAAAATAAACAAGTCTTGTAAAATAATTTTTTGACACATTTTAACTGCACTGCTAGCTGCAACTAAAATTCTTAAGAACTACTTTAGTAAAATCACCATAAATCACCAGAAATGATATCATTTTGTTGGGTAAGCAACATTGCAGAAATTAACCCACATTTTAATTTATTTCTAGCTAGCTAGCTAACAATAATCATAGTCACAAGAACTCACTTATACTTAGCTTGACTACATCGGACCAGATTTTCCAAATGTTGAAAGAGCAGAGGACAAAGGGGTAGAATGGCCTATAAAAGTAACTAATCTATGTGAATGACATTACCCACTATTTGCAGCGCTCACAGAAAATATCGGTACTAGCTCCATGTGTTGTTTTCCAAACGATTTCATGTAACTGTTCCAAACGATTTCATGTAACTTCCCGTGAAGTGGATGAAATCTTTCTGTAAATGGATATTCACAGCCATATTCGGCAATTTTGTAACCAAATTTGGTAGAACATTAATGACCTAGCTATATCTACATCTGGCACAGACATTAAAAATAATAATATTTACTTTTCTCATAGTCATATGACTATGCTCTTCTGAAACATAGACACTGACATTATTAACAATTTTTCACGTCAAAGTGTGAACGTAGCATTAAATATAAAATAAGAATGGGCAAAAAATTTTAATATTCCATCAATCAATTGAATCGGCCGGTATAATCTGGTCTGTCGTTTTCACTCTCAGAACTTTCAAAAAAGAAAGATGGCAACACATTATCAGTGCTGCAGGTCGGTTTTGAGAGACTTTTTTATGGTAAATGTGACTTTCAGGACATATGCCATGTCACTGACCTACCAACTGAGGCTTGTTTATATGGTATTGCAGGCTACATCCTGGGAGACTGGTTCTAATCTAAATTGTTTGTTGATGTCCAGCAGTGGGCCTGTCTACACATCAATTTCATTACATTAGCTGTTGCCATGATAAACAAAGGATGACAAAACATATAGCAATCTTCGGGACTTATTCTGGTTTTCAACCAAGTATAATTTCCAGAATAAGGCTGTTTATATCCCAGGGGATAAGAATACTTACCGCTGACCAGATTCACAATATTCCATTTATTGGCTAAAGACTTTGAAAAATGCTTTTTGCTTTTGGTGGTCAATAATTTTGTTTGCACCTAAACATCATCATACTAAATGTTTTAAAATATACTATACAGAAAACATTTTCCAAACTATATGATAAAACAATATATATAAAAAGTGGACTTACAGACATACCTATTGTTGGATTTTAAAAAGGAAACTTAAAAGACCATCTAGTAAGAGCTGAAGTACCAAATAACACGCTTAACACAGTAAATAAAAAAATAACTCTTTCCAAGGATACCTTTAAAGAGTGTGAAAAGAACAATTTATTCTTGAACTACACTTGTTACAATGCTCAAACCATGATATCATAAAATTAAAGTAATTAACACACCTGCAGCAATGCAGTTTTCTCCTTTGTTGAACAAGCATGCTAAGAAACCCTACAAAAAATATAGAATAATTTACAGATTCAAAGGTCATGTTCATATTTAGTTTTCATTTATCTTACTAAAACTTATTCACATGTTTCAAAAATACAGTAATATAAAATAACATAAAAAACGAGGACCAAAAACATGCTTCATTAACATAAATTCATATAATTCAAAATGAATACTAAATAAAATTCCAGAAAAGGGAGCAGAAAATAAACTTGATTCATTCAATATTGCTTTGAGGATCTACAAATTGATTCTTTTTTTGTGATCAGAAGCAAGCCATTCTATTTTGTCACTTTACCAAAACCTCCACACAAGTCCATCATTCTTGAGATATTGACATGATTATTCAAGTAACAACTGTAAGGAACATGACTTTTCTTCTGCCTGTTGGGGTTCAATTTGTGATAATACAACACAGGCATGATAATTCTATCAAGTTTCAAAATATGTTTCCTTTCTTTGGTCCATTCCATGCTCAATGTTCTTGATTTTTTAACATTTTCCGCTAACCACTTGTGGGGAATCAACCTTAATTAAGTTACCACAAACTCAAAGGTTTAAATATTTATAAAAGATGTAAGTTAGTAGATAGTCATTTTTGGAGGTTAAAATTAATTACAGCAATGGAATATAACAAACACAGGATAAAAAGTTAGAAAATTCATTCAATTCTGATTCAAATAACTTGGGAAAGAAAACCTATAAAACACTATATACTTACTTTAATAACAATCCGGTAAAATATGGACTACACAATGAATTTAAAATGGTAAAAAGGAAGATTAATATAATATTGATAGCTGTGACTGTGACTGCTGTTAAGCATTCTGCAACTACTTATTACTAAAAAAATATTGGAATATTGTTTTAAGTCTCTAATTCAACGAGAAGTGATCATGAGCAAGCCATAATATTTCTTCACTTTAACAAAGTTGTAAGTGGAGCAATCTAAACGGTATTTACATGTGTTTTTCCCATAACTGTGAGTAACATTGTAAAAAGAGGTAAACCAAAAAAACCTCAATATATCTTTGTGATGGAGAGTGTTGTAATAATTATAGTTTTGTACAATTACAATTTTCTATTGGCTTAAAAAGACTTCAATCAAAATTGCATAGATGCTGATGGTCACGTGGTGACACGAGAGAATACAAGCAATACTAATAATATATAACAGGTAACGGGTCAGAATTTAATGTCGGTGTTAATAAATTACAAAGGAAATGGACAATGTCCTATTCGATAAATCTATGACCAAGTCAGTATTCATGCACTGTTTATAGCAGTTTTCCCTTTGCTGGTGGGAATTTTATATCGGTGTTACTGGATTACAAAGGAGATCGATCAAGCACTATTAAAAAACTTACAAATCAAATTGGTGTGCATGCACAACCAATAATGTCAGCTTTCTTCATTTCTGATTAGAATTTTAATTTTAAATTGGCTTAAGAGAATGTGACAGTAAATTAAAAAAGAATGTGATTTGGAATTGTAATAATACACCATCACATTTTTTTGAAGTGCACATATATTCCAGTCTTAATTTTTTGTTGAATAATAATTTTTGTGCTATATTATAGGTTTCAGTCAACATACTTTACCAGTGTTGCAATTGTAATAATTACAATCGCATAGTAAAACCTGCTGCATTTTCAAGAACATGCAGTAAGTCTTATTTATTATTAAACCATGCTACTGTTCAATTATAAACAATACATAAAATATATTGTGGCTTCCCTGTAGATTTTCAACAGCTGTTTTAATCACAAGAAAAATATTTGGGTTGTTTAGGTTATTGTTATAAAAGAAATGGTTTTATTTTGTGTTTTTCTTTGAGTATTCTTAATTCTACTTGTGGTGTGTCTAGTGCTCTTTTGATTCCTTGCTCTATGCCATTTGTTGGGTAGTGTTGATCTTTTAAAACAGCTTTAAGTTCCTCTAATCTATTCAGTTTTACATCCTCATGTTCTACTATTGTGCAAATCCTTCAGGCTAATGTATATGGGATGTTTCAGGACCAGAATGCCCCACAAAAAGATTAAGCAACTTTGCTGATATTCTCATAAAACCATTCATTTCAAAAGTACAAAGTTTCATCAGAGACGACCTAGATTTCCTTACAAAATGCTCAAGAAATAATACTAAAAATTCGATTCTAACTACATTCGACGGGTTAGCTTATACACTAACATCCCACACGACCTAGGTATTACAGCAGTTAAATATTGAGTAGAAAATTACCCTGACCTAAAACACACACACTTCTCAAAGGAATTTATACTAGAAAGCTTAACATTTATACCAACAAACAACACTATGCTTTTTAATGATGAATATTTCCTTCACCTTTCGGTAACTGCTTTGGGTACTATCGTTGCACCAACATATGCTACATTAACCATGGGTTACCTGGAGATAAAACTTTACAACCAATGCTCCATAAAGTTTGCTCCGAGTATTTCCAAACATATCTACGAAAATTGGAAACGCTTTTTGGATAATTGTGAAATTCTTTTGAAACCCAGAGTAATTACATCAGAAACACTTTTACAGCTATTGAATAATTTAAACAAGGATTTAAAATTCACAATGGATAAACAGGAAAATCAAATACCATTTTGATAAACCAGGACAATACAGGAATCTGGATAGATATTTATTATAAAAATACAGATACTAGGAGATGCGTTCCTTTTAACTCCAGTCATCTCAGCCAATGTAAGAGAAACATCCCATACACATTAGCCAGTTACCCATTATGGACTACTCTTTTATGAGGAGCTAACGTTACTAAGACATAACATCTATGGGTAGCACATTCTATTATGCCCACAATGAGCCATAAATGACCAGATGTGATTCGAACCACAAGTGCAGATGGGATTCGTACCTATTCGGCCAAGGAGGAAGGATTAAGTATGCTATCTTTGGGTAGTCCGGGATGTTGTGAACACTCCTTTTGGTTTGCACACTTAGTAGCTTCAACCTGGTTCCCTAAGGATATACTTCTTCTGTGAATCCTTGGCTATGATCTCTCATTTATACAGTGGGAAATGGACAGTTAACGTGAAAAGGCTTTTGTACTGTTTGTAAAAGTATTTTTGTATTGTTATGCACTTTATAGGTTTCCAACCGTGCAGAGGTCACATTAACAGTTCATTTATTTGTTTGTTTGTTTTTATATTCAGATTGTACATAACTTTTAATTACTATATTAATATACGGGTTTAACAATTTTAGCTTTTGTAACAATTTTAACATTTTATATTTTATTAACAGATTTATTCATTAGTTATCTCTTTACAATGATTACTTACCGGGCATAGGGTCCTTCTTATCTTACAGTTTTATGTAATTACAGTCTTTACACTCCACCCTTCCTTTTATTTATTATAATAGTTGTTTTAACATGGTTTTAATTTTTAATACTATCTATATGGAGAGCATATTGTTTTATCTTAGTAATTTATTTTAATTGTCACACTTCGCGGATGTGTTTTATTAGGTATTTTTATTATATATACTCCACACTTATTTTTTATACACTAAGCAGGAGTCTCACATTTTAAATTTTGGTTTATATATATATATGCAGTGAACATTGTATCTTTCCACATATTGATAAAGACACATAAATGTTGAAATATATATGATAAAAACTGTGTTTGTATTTCTACATTATATATATATTCTATCTTGTAACAATATGTACAATATTGATTTACAATAGTTTGACAATGTTAAATGTTCATAGTGATATATGTAATATACAATAAATAATAAACTAATCAAACTAAATACAACTTGTATACATAAAACAAGACAGGACCTTAAGAAGACTATACGCGTCTTATCGCCAGGCCCTAGAAGTAAACTCTTTAAAACTATCCCATATAATTAATGAATAGACAGCTAAAAGTATTGAATTTCATTCTCTGACTCTAATAATTTCTGTTTTAGACTTTTTTGAAATAATGGCAGATTTTTATTTTATTTATCGAATTTTTTACCAGGATAATCACTTCAGAATATATACAACATCTGTTATCAATGTGAATCCTGGAA
>JANTOQ010443128.1:0-11591 GCA_027564595.1 Bythotiara depressa
CTGGAGCAAAACCGGGCTCCAAAAGACAATTTTTGTCGTTACGGGTAGTCCAATGGAAGCTGGAATGGTTTTTCAGTGCGGTGACCAGGGTTCGATTCCCACTACTACCTAGACAAAAATTGTTCTTTGAGGAGCACGGGAGTAGCTCAAAATATTCTCACGTATATATTATGTATATATATGTATATATACATTATTTTTCAGAACTTGTATCATTCTTTTAAGACATCATATCAATGCATATTTATTTATTTGCTTATTTATTTATTTATTTATTTATTATAATGAATATTTACATATCACAGGATGACCACTTCAGCAAAAATATGCTGTTATCACTTGTGGGTCCCATGTTTAAATAAGTTAAAGAGATCTGTAACAAATAGCACAAACCTCTTAACTATTGGGAAATATAATGTACACAGAATAACAAACAGTAGTCAGTTAGAACAACACGAGATAAAAAACAAGCTGCAACCATCATGTACAGGCCACACATAAAACATATTTTACTTCAGTTTCAAAAATAAAACACAAGTTAAAATATACTTTAAAAAATGAAGCTCATGAGCAGGAAATCTGTAATCTGGATGAAAGGTGTATTGTTTGACTTCTTGGCCATACCTGTCCACAGAGCTCTCTGTTAGAACCAGTGTACCAAAGTATTTTTCTTTTTCTTGGCTAACCTTATTAGCCAGACAGTACCTGGAAAACTTTATTTGGCTTGCTGAAGTTCCCTGAATAAGTGATAGGTTTTATATTTTAACTTCTATTTTACTAGCTAAATTTGTTTTTCAAATCTCCAGCGAAGGATTTGTGAGGTTTTTTTTTTATATTTTCCTATTTTAAATTTCAGAACTAAATTATTACCTAATAATTATAGTTCACAAATACCTGACAGAGCTAGTTATCTAGCAGCACAAAACTATTCTGAATGACTGCCTGGGTACATTGACTAAAAAATCCATCATCATTGTAAGAAAAACATAAAGTGGAAAGTTCAGTGTTTGTATAATAACTGGTCATAAATATCGTAGCAACAAAATATAGAAAGTTTACCTCCACAGTCTGTATCTGTGCTCGTATGTATTTTTCACATCTTCATCTTCCATTGTAAACAGAAACCATTCAGTATAATTTATTTAACAATGATTGTTTATTTGCTTATTTTACAAGAATAGTGTGGAACAGAATACACATATTTATATTTTTGGATTTACTTGTCCATAAATCATTTTTCCTGCCAAGTATTTTTGTAATCTTGGATATAAATATTGACCATAAAATGACCATAATTGGTTAATTAGGCCATGATTCAATTTTTCCATAGGTTACAAACTTAGTTTCATATCCTTTTTATAATTTTACGGTACACTGGCTTTTGCCATTGAAGCAAAGTAATCTAATACTTATTTTATTAATTATTCTTACCTTACGGAATGTCAACACACTGAAAACACAAAATACATAAATATCTCTACATTTATAGTCTAGGTGCCCCTGTGATACTGATGGAGTATGAAATTTGGTCAGAATGTTTCAAATAGGTAATAAATACTAGAAATTTGCAGCATTTACTTAAGTCTTGTCAGTGAAGATATTTTTTCTGAATTTGCATCATGGCCTCAGACCACTTTGACTTTGTATGAACTTGTGTAACATCAAAAAATAACAAGAAGTGCTGTGCACTTGAAGATCGATCGTTGGCTCCTTAGACTTATGTGGAGGTAAATACATAAGAGGCTACTAAACAGCTAAACTCTGCTGCTGATCTGAAAGATGATTACCCTGATTTTTAGAAACGTAATCTTGTACACCATATGAAGACAATGTTATTGTTGAAACAGTTGTCCAATTAATAAAATTCATGCTCAGGTTCACACAGCTGGAAACCTTATTTCATCTGAAATATAAGACTGTTTCAAACATGAAAAATATGATATGCCAAGAGCTTGAGATGCAATCGAACAAATAAATTTTTGAGGAAACACTTATTAAAGAGATATAACTTTATTACATGGAATTAACATGGCCACAAAATGATGCAGTTAGTAAATTAAGGTACATAAAACTAGCATGATTCTAGTTTCTCTTTGAAGATACTCTTGTCTTTACTAATGATGCTATTTGTCTTTATTTTTGTTGCTATTGGCATAAAAATAACATGTTCAAAATTAACATTTTGTTAGCCAGACAGTAAAATGTTCCCATGTTTATATTGAATTGGGAAATTTTCCTAAAGAAATATTGCTCATGGTTTGGTGGCGAAGAAAATCTTTCATTCTAGATCACCTAGAGCGGCCATAAACCATATTGTTTTTACCTTTTGTGGGAGGCGGTGTGAGTATAAAATGATAGTTAATTATGAGAAGCGCTTCTTGAAATTAAATTATTTAAATGTTTTAACATTGAAATCTTTGTTTGTACCATGAAAAATCACAGTAAATCAGTTTTTAAGCTAAGAAATCTTTGCTCGTAGAATGTAAAATTGCTGTAAAACCATGTTTTAACGTAAGGATTATTTGTTCATATCATGTAATATCACAGCAAAACAGTTTTTTGACATAAGAAATCATTGTTCTTAGAACGTAAAGTCGCTGTAAATCCATGTTTTAACACCATAAATCTTTGTCTGTATCATGTATATTCATGGTAAAACTATGTTATGTATTAATGACATAATAATAATTTGTTCACATCACGTAAATTACCTGTAAAACCATGCTTTAATGTTCATTCATGTCAATGTATGTGATGTTTTATGGCAGACATGATTTTCTAGCTTTCAAGAGTTGTCATAAGTGACTTTTTATGGCCATTATATACTACTACAGGGGTTGACAAATGGATTTCATGTGAAGTTTGTAGACGCATGCCAAAATTTAACATTGTGTACTTAAGCGTACATAATTTTTCAAAGCTGTGTATGCCAAAACTGATATTTTTTGTTACCAATAAAGAGAAAAGTGACAAATAAGTGCGGTGAATGTAACTTTCAACTCATTTCCATTCATATATAGTGCTAAGTAAATTCCACAAATGTAATTTTAATATTTCCCTTTATATCTTGTGCTAAATAAGTGCCACAAATGTAATTTTCAATGCATTTCCCTTCGTATCTTTGAATAAATGAGATGTTTCTCTGAAATAGTTTTTTTTATAATTCAGACAAATTTGGAATTTTTTGTTCAGATGCCATTTAGGAATACCATATTATACATGGTGCCAGAAGACTAGCTAGTACCCTGATTAAGGTGGTTACAAAATTAATGGCTCACTTTATTAGCATAGGTACATAGGTACATGTAAAAAATTAACACAATTTAGAAAAATTGCATTGATTTCTTGCTTCCTTAACTTCATGTAATAAGGTACACCAATCTTGTCACCACAATGTTTATAGGAGGTTTTAAAATAATTAAAGAAATCATAAACAATAAAGATTTATGTCTTTAACATCTTCCAGTTATCGCGGAACATTTTTAGTTGTGCTAGATTTCAGAACAATGCTGTTTTTATAAGTAATATTGTAAGCAATTTGGTACAATGCAGATGTTCTTGTGTGGCTGTATGTTGCAAGACGTCTTCACTTTTAATCAAGAAGTACACAGTCAACATCAGATAATTAATTCAAATATTTGTTGACTCCCTTGAGCACCTCCTACTTTCCCTTTAGGGTTCAAATTCCAGAATGGTCACTTTACATATCGGTTTGAAATTTCCCAAATAAGAAATATAGAGAGACCATTTGATTAGCTTCTCTGATGAAATAATATCTGATATGAAATTAACTAAAATGTTATCAGACTGATACAAAGTCAATCTGAATTGAGAATTTGCATGTAAATGTAAATGAGCCCTAAAATAAATAAATAAATAAACACCAATTGTTTATGTACATGCCAGTTTGTCCAAAATGCCATTATTGCAGTATTTTTGTTAATTTTGGTGAATAACATGCCATTGGTATGTATTGATTTAGTAAAGTAATTTTTGAGGAAACTAATGGCTAGATTTGATAAAGTAATTCTAGGAGAACTAATGGCTACATTTGATAAAGTATTTTTTGAGGAAACTAATTTGATAGAGTAACTTTTCAGTGAACAAATGCCTAGAGGGGAAAAACAAGCCAAACAGGCTATAATTCAAACTATATTATTTCCATTATCAGGAGAACAGTTCTAATATGTCAACTATCTGAGTTCCAACTGGTTTTATACAACAATTCAGCACGAGTCTGGGCAAGATAAAGAAATACAAAATCCTTGGATCATTTGATGATGTAGTTGATTTTTTACTTTGTCCATTTTTTTTAGCAAATAAATGGTACAAATGTAGAAATACTGCATCTTTATCCACTCGAAAGAGGATATGCTTTCATAAATGTATGTGTCAACTATTTGTTCATTGAATGGTAAAGGTTTCATTCTAAAAAATATTTCCCTCTAAGAATTACATTGAGTGAATTATTACAATCGGTAGCACCTCATCAGCAAATGATTCCATCCATGATTATATAAAATTCTGTCTCAATCTATTCACAACAACTTTTTTCCAGAGCATACAGCTATGAGGGGGGATCAAATTCATGTCCACGCAAATAGTAGAGATGGTCAGCGTGACTTGTTTTTGTTGGCACAATAGTTGGTCGTAACTTCCTAATTTCCAAATACACTTTATGATCTGTAATTTATTTTGCAATACTTTCCGATCTTTTATTTATTCCTCCTGATCAAAGATATGTTATTGTTTCAAACAAATAAAAAAGTGGCTGATGGAATTTCTCAAATTTTTGATGATGTAATTGAAATGTCAGGGAAAAAGCGAGCAATGATGATGATAAACATAAAGAAAGATGTTATAAACATAGAGTGGAGTGTAATTTGCTACTTCATTTGTCATGTTGTGTAACAAGATTGTATTGAAAAACTACAGATTATATAGATATTTTGATGTCCAAGCCTGTGATATACGGAACCAACAAATCCATTATGGCTATGCCATAATGTTCACCCCTCCCCCCCCAGACTTCTTGTTTTGCTTAAATGTCCCCTTTTTTATAAATGTTGGGAAATAACCTGACTGAGTTTCAGCCAATCAACAACTTGCACATATATATACAAACAGCTGATTATTATCATAATATAGATACTTAAAAATACAATCTATCTCATCAGTTGTCGTGGCTCAGTGGTTATGGACATTACAATGACCAAAGTGTCTGCTGGGACTTCCTTTTGTAACTTTGTCAACAAACTATAAGCGAGGGTAGTTAAATTTTGTATGGCTAGCCTGAATGTTTAAACTTTTCTGCGTACTTAATCTGCTAAGTAAATACCTTAAAATGGTAAAAAATAAACTTAAAACGTCTTCTTCAATTTGTTAAAGGAGTGGCCCCATGGATTTCACATTTTCAAATTTCAACAAAATTGGATTCAGCACGCATGAATTAGCCTAGAAAACGTATTCTGTGAAATGAAAAAACTCGTAGACCCCTAAAATTACTGTTAACGATTGGGTTTTAAGCCATTGAAAGATGTGGTTGTGAGGTATGAGCTGTAGACAATTCATGTGACGTCATTGACAACAAACTTCATTCATGAGCAGTTGCTGTATACATGTTGTTAGTGAAAAATTAATATACATTTTAGCTTTTGTAGAGTAAATTATGTAGGTAAAATGAGATAAATGTACCATGATATACTGTTCTGTCATGAATTGCAAAAGCATTCAAGCAGCAAGTAGAAAGAAGAAGAAAAGGAAGGCATAAGCTTTTACCATCTTCCGTGAGATGAAAAATTTAAGAAAATATGGTTGAATAATTTATAACTAGCAAAACACCAAAAGATGACAGTATAAGAATCTGTCATTTACACTTTGATTATCAGTGTTTTGAACGAGATTTGAAGATTCTCTACGCCTTCATATTTTCTTACATCGATTTAAAAGTTTCCTGCTTCTTTAAAACATTTTTTTTGATAAATTCATTGCGTTTTCGATGATTGATTATCTTGAGCTTGTGTAAAATTGGTAAAACATTTTACTGATTATACAATTTTGATAATTGATAGTTTAACATTTATTACGAAACTTCTTAGAGAATGGAGCAAAAATCAATTTTAGAAAGTTTAGCACTACAAAAAACCTTTAATTCGGATACTTACTAAGTTAGGTAATATTGTCTCACGCTGCTTGCCATTTTATCGTCGTCTGAGCACTAATTTTGCACGTCATTTTCGCAACATATCAAAACAAGCCAAGATGATTCAGTGTTGTTGTAGTCAGAGCGAAGCCCTTATTGTCAGCTGAAGTATTTGCAGCATATTATAATAATCATTTTCATAATCAATCAGAGATCAAAGATTTTCTAATGTTTTATAAAAACATAAAGACTTTTCTGAAACGGAACAGGTTGTTTACTATTTATGCGTTTTCTAACTGACCTTTGAGTAAAAAGTACAATTTGAATTGATTTAGAAGAGACCTGTCTTGTAAAACAACTTGGTTGTTACTAACAGTAAACGAAGTAAACATCATGGAGTTTGATCAAGTATCTTTATTTGGGGTTGCATGAGTTAAAAGTTTCAGAGAAAAAGAAGAGTTGGTTTTCTTTGCTTTGCTTCATTTGCTTCATTGCTTTGCTTTGTTTTCTTTACTTCAAAAAATAAATATTCAACTCATAAGAACTGCCGAAGAAGTTGAAGCAGATATCAACATCATTTTATGAATAATTTTATGTGAAGTCGTTCTTTGGTTAACCCGACTTCCATTATCACCAAGGAACCCTTGCTATCACTACAGTCAAGCGTTCGAGACATTCTCTACTTTTTTCAAAATACTCAATACTCTATATATAGAGATATATATTATAATAAAATACATTTTAACTTTCGAATAAAACTTTATGACTTTACTTACTTAGCTTATTTGGATCCAATATTTTAGTCTCTTCACATAAACCATAAAGAGTCACGAAAATTACATCACAATTTTTTGCGTTCCAGAAACGACCGTAGTAGCTAGTTCATACACAGCGTCTGTAATGGCGACAACCGTGATAAGTTTTGATTGAGATTTCTATGTATGTAAAAGCTTTTTTGGTCAAACATTTTGAACTTTTCAGTATTATTAGACATTAATAAGACAAATTTGTAAAACGTAGTGAGGGAATATATATATTGCGCATCTATTGTTTCTTTTCATTTATTTTTATTAAAATTGAAAACATTTTCAAGCTAGCTAAAATAGATTGTACTATGATTGGTGTGTAGGATAATAAGTTACATGCATGAGAGCATGATTTTTTTTTACAGATTATATATAAACTAGTTTACATAATTATTTTTGAGAATGCGTAATAAGGAATAAAAACAAACCATGAGGAAGTTGTGTGATCACGTACAGTAGAAAAAACGACTGTGATGAAGTTTTTATGGAAGATTCACAAGTTCATACGTAGAATTATTCTTAAATATATATATATTTAAAATGTTTGTTTTTTTCAGAATCGTCAGCTTCTAAAACTCGTTTGGGTTCAAATTGAAACAGCTGCAAGCCTATGATGGAAGACAATATTTCTTCTATGTATTTCTTCTTGATCTTTATCGTTGGAAGAAGGGAAAGTGAGTTTCCTTATCCCTCAGATGATGTTAACATTTAAAGTCACCAGAGTACATGATTTATTTTTTAAATTACCACTAAATAATGTTTATTTCAAGAGCCTGTTTGAAACTTCTTGTTCACGTGTCTTTTAAGATTTTTTGAACTGTGTCAACAATGACATCACAAAATTTATTTGATAGCTGCTTTTGCGGAGTCTGCAAAACTAAAAAGTTTGCAGCGTTACTGCTAAAAACAGAAAATCACTAGAAATAAGAAAGTCTTTGGTCTTTATCAATTTTTAGGTGCTGAATCAGAATATTTTGTTTTTATAAATTTTTTCACGGGACCACTCCTTTAATTTGAGCACAAGATATTTGACCAAAAAAATAACAACTTTTACTTCTCTATAATTACATCCCTTATCATTAGAAACAAATATACAAATAAGAATAAATATGATAATGGTCTATAACCAAAACATTTATACAACAATTCCCATGAAGTCATGTCAAGAAACAAAATGTTGTTTGGTTGCTGATCAAAGTGTAAGAGCACAACATACATAGCTTTACAAATTTTAGTTTTTCCAGACAGGGACTAATACAGGATTTGAATTTGGGAAGTGCTAGCCACCCCCAGTGGGGTCCAGGGGCAAAGCCACTGACATTATTTGTGTCTTTGGTGTCTTAGAAGTGCAAATCTACCACTTTTTGGCAGCATTTGTACATATATTGCAACTAACTAAGCAAAGAACAAATGTAAAGAACAATACAATAAAAAATATTTGGACATTTTTTATTAGTTTGGGCGTGAGAAGTTTGGTGCCCATAGCGCTTTTCGCTATGGAATATGTCCTGTATTAGCCCCTGTTAGATTATAGCTTCTTGTAAGTATCTGCTCACTTTAGATTCCCTTATGGTTCTATAATAAACTAACAAAAGTTAGGAGCTTACTTGAGATACTCCATATCCTTTTAACAGTTCTTCCATCAAAATTTGTTGCAAATGAAGAGGAATGCTAAAAAAAAGGAATCACACATTTTATTGCAACTTTTCTAATCCAGACATATCCTGCTATAGTATTCTCAGAAAACCCTTCAAAGCCAATGTGAGTACTGGAAAAATATTTCTAGTAACTTCTCTTGGGCACCCACATTAAATTTTTTGTCTAAAACAGCTTTGGGGACAATTTTCTGAATCAGCCCCAAATGAGGAACGTTGTTGTCAAGTAGCCTCATTGGACTGCACATGCCATCCCTTACTTTGCTGAAATGTGCTATTCTGGATATCATAAAACTCCCAAATTGCCCAACTGCAAGGCAGGTAAGGTAACCCTCCTTAATCGACACTGTACAGGTAAAGTAACCCTCCTTAACCAACACTGTGCAAGAAAGTAACCCTCCTTAACCAACACTGTGCAGGTAAAGTAACCCTCCTTAACCAACACTGTGCAGAAAAACCATTATAACCTACAAGATATCCAAAGTAACCTGAAATAAAAACTAAAAACTTTCAAAAAACTTTCGCATCACTTGTGGATTACTATTTTTAGTCAATTGGTAATAAATTATGAATACATTATAAATCAATTGGTGATGCAAGTAGATTACATATATATCTGAGATCTCCCATTATCACATGTTTTCTGCATCCAGAAAAATACACACTAAGACTATTCAAAAATAGACAATAGAGAGCGGGCCCTGGTAAAACCATAGCTATAGACTACCAAGGTCATTAACTGAGACCATGTTATGAAGCTAACAAGCAAAAGACCAAGGCAACCTTTATAATATTCAATTTATATTTAATTAATTCAGCAAGCTTCGTTGATTTCACAAATTTATTATAGGCTTAGATATGGCATATATTGAGAAATCTTTTTTTTTACTTAATTTTAATACCTTTGTTGAATTAAGTCCAAATCCCATTTTAAATGAGACAACACAGTCATGGCCAGGCATAATGGCTGCCATATTCGCTGGGCTTCGTATACTTTCAGCTCGCTCTCCGTTGCTCCCTATGGTAGTTAAAATACAAGAATAATTACAAATGGGCAGTATAATATGTTTTCATCCTTGAAATGTTGATAACTTTATGTGGCACGTGCTATAGCTTTCCAGCTTAGGACTAAAAGTAAAAATACTGCAAAATGTTTATCATCTTCAGCTAGTGATGAAAACACCACTGGCTTCTATCTTAAAGTTTCCTCTGAATATTTATAATAATTTCATTAATAACTTTTTTAAACATTAGTGTTAACATTAGATATCCTATCAAATTTCATATTCAATTATAATTTTGGTTAAAGTGAAACTGGCCAGACTGTTTTTTCTCAAATAACTCAGGTTATTAACTCAGCTATCCATTTCTTTTCATTTATTTCCTTAATCTAAACTTTCATCTTTTATTCATGTGTGTATCATTTTTTAAATAGAACAATAATCTGTTTAAAACATGTTTTTGTATCAAAGAATAAACTAATTCATCAAACTTCATAGTAATAGAAAATTCATACAGGAAACAAGAAGTATAATAAACGTATGTATCTTGTGAATTCTTATTTATATTTTGATATTTACTTATACAATTATATCAAAAAAATTTATACCTCACATACATAGTTTCCATATTATATGATTGTGTTTCTATAGATTTGTTTATTGCCTATTATTGTTACTCTCAATTTTTAACCTTTTTTCTAACATTTTATTTATACAGGACACATGCTGATAACATGAAATACCATTTAGCCCAGGATTCAGCCATGGATTCGAATTCAGCCACAAATTCATCCATGGATAGACGGGTCAAATAAGCATCAACTTGGGTTAGGCTCAATATAACATACTTTCACCTATTTTCAATGCAACTACATGGTATGGACTATGTGTTTGACCAAAATACAACACTCTCCATCGTTGTGCTTTTAAAGGAAATTCATGAAAGGACCAACTACAAGCGTAAATGAATGAGGAATTCTTCCATAAACAGCTCCCATGATGGAGGGAAAGTTAAATTTCTTAACCAAACACCCCATCGACACTACTACCCGATGTGTACCTGTTGATGGATCATATCAGAATTTTGCACAAAAATTCAAAGAATGAAAAAACTATAAAATCACGCTAAGCCAAACAGCTACATTGTGAGTCCCTGAGATGGAGAACAAACCACTTAGTCATTTAATAAACCCCCATCAACACAACTACATCGTATGAGCTATGTGTTTGATCAAAATACAACACTCTCCATCATTGTGCTTTTTAAGGAAATTTCACCAAAGGACCAACTATGAGCATGAATGAATGAAGAATTGTTCAATAAACAGCTCACATGATGGAGGGAAAGAATAAAAAAATAAAAACTTTTTTATCAAACAGCTACAAGGAATTGAAAGGACTACAAAGACAATTCCTTGATGAGGTAATCAAAGCATCGAAGGACAACATAAAAGAAAGCAATATTAACAAGGTACATGTTAACAGACTGGTAAATCTTTCAGAAGTGGAAGGTAAGAATAAACCACCTCCTCCAGCGAAGTACCAAAAACCAAAAATACCAAAAGAAAAGTTCAAAAAAGAGTCGAAAAAGAATTTAAAAAACTATTCATACTTAGCCACACCTACACAAAGAATCTCCTTTAAATCTACGGAACAAACTCCAATTAGCACTCCAAAAATGCTGTCTACAAACTCGTCAGCATTCTCCAAATTTAAGTCAGTTCATTGGAAGGAGGTAGCTTTGTAATCGCCATCCCGTCAGGCACCTTAGAAATGGGTTGTCCAGAATGTGGTTCAGTTTAAGTACAGAGGACAGAAATTCCTTTGTGTTATCCCCAGCACAGAAAGAAAAGCATTGCACTTGTCAAAAACTGTATGAAGAAGACGACAGTTTTATGGTTGCATGTGACATTTGTAATAAGTGGTTCCACACCAAATGTATTTCTTTTTCAAATTCATTAGCTGCAGATGCCGATTACTATCATTG
>JANTOQ010443572.1:0-11587 GCA_027564595.1 Bythotiara depressa
TGCATAATGGCCACATCCCGCATTGGAGTTTTAAATATATTTGTCACGCTGAACGAACAATTACCTAACTGTGGCCTAACAAACCTCCTGGAAAAGCAAATTACCAATGATTTTATTCCTTTCTGGCGACACTTAACATTGATACATTAACTATTCTACCTGCACTGATACAAATGAATTTTAGAAAGTATACCTTGAGATGATTGAGAAATTCTAATCTTGATTCCATATGTTCTAATTCTACCATCTTTTCTTTATCGATATTCCTTGTTTCAAATGACAAAAGTTCATTAAAAACATCACGACAAACCTTCTTTTCATTAAAGTTACCTTTCAGAACATTTCCATTATAATTAGCATTTTCATTTCCACCTGGTGAGTATTTTGCTACAATATATGTACATCGTAGACCATTTTGCATTCGGGTTGCTTTAGCCATTCCCAATTTCCTGCTACTTACCCAAACAACTTGTGAAAAATGACCAGTACCTGAACACGATGTTGTCCTATTGAAACAGTATCCAGGATGGCAAATTTCAGCATACCTAGAATAATATTGCCAAAATATCATAATTTATTATAGTAGATTCCCAATGGTTTCGTATTTTTATAAAATAAGTAAATGTTTTGTTTCCACACAGGGAGGTATTCAATGTATTTCAGCCAAAAAGCGAAGCAGCAACAATAACCAAAGCAGCAATATCAATAACAGCAGTAATAGCAACTAAAAAGTTATTATATGAACAACTTCGTTCACATTACTTTATATAATGGCAAGAATATGACATTACTCTTCCCAGTAATGATCTTCACGATTTATTATTTTCGTGAAATGAATGAACTGTTAATAATGAATTATTTTTGCAGTACTAATTTTCAGGAATGGTAAAAGAAGCTATTTTCACAAGTATGGTGAAATGGTTGATTGTTGTGAGAGAAAAAAAATTAAAGAAAATATCACTTTTTAAAAACAACTGTAACTTTATATTTGTTAAAATCTTTTAAATTATATTTTTTATCCTAAGCAGCATTTTATGAGATGAAAACAAAATTAACATTTGGGAACTCTTTAAAACTTGTTTGGTTGAAACCATTAAATTTTGTAGGTCCTATATTTCATGTATGTGGCACAATTGCTTCTCAAGTACTATTTTCAATGAATTTTTAACAATTCTGTATAGGTATACATACCAACGCAGTACAGCTTCTTCAGCAGATATATCATATTCGCCTTTATAGCAACCCAGCAATAGATTTTCTCCCAAACCACAATCATTGTGTTTCAAGAAACCTAGGTTTGTCAATTCAATAGCATGTTGATAGGCTTGCATTGTTAGCATTGGGTCAATTTCCATGGGAGGTGAGCCATGAATTTGTCTGAGTCTGTTATGTGTAGTAAGACCAATCCGTAAGAAGGCAGCAGGATCTGTAAAATGAGATTATAAATGTAGCAATATAACTGGGGATGCCAGAAAGATCTCACAGAATGTGCTGGTATTGTTTCGTCTAAATAATGCATTTAATAATAATTCGATTAAATACTCACAGAGCATCTCAGAAACATTCAAAAACACTGCACAGTCTGTTTTGAAATCATGCACGAGTTAATAGCATAATATATCCATAAAACTAGATTTTAGAGACACTGCATACTTTATTATTTAACCTTCTGAATCCTCACACAGTGTGAACTTAATCCAAATACTCACTTCTTAATAATTTAATTTAATTTTCAAATACAAAAAGAACTTGATATACTTATTATATATTTTGTATGTATAAACAAAATGGTAGCAGTATTTGGATTGTGTCAATGGAGAATTCAGAGTATAACTAAGACTTTGTTTTAATTTGTGCATTATTTTTGATTTGACAGGGAAGTGAATATACTTGACTTGACTGTGATAATATTTCATACCTTCGAAATAACCTGTCGCACTGAGATGAAGTATGACAGGACTTCCAAAGCTGGCGAAACCAAATGATGGACTAATTCCTAATGAATCTGATTCTTGCTCTTGTGGAGAAATGCGTACAAATTTAGGTTTTTCTTGAGGCGAAAATGATGGTTTCTTTGTCGGTTTGGATCCTTGTATTGGTTTTGGATTATCAACTGGGTCTGCAGTTGGCTCCAGAACATTATTGTAATGTTTTAATGGGAGTAATTCTTGGTTGCCATGATTTTCAGATGATTCGTCGTCAAGAGTTACTTCTCCTCCTTTATTAGGAACCTGTTGTGGTAACGAGTCACCGTTATTGTTTTCTGCTCCATGCTGTAGTTTCTTCATTGAAATCTTTGGGTTTTTTAATTTTAAGTTCCCAACTTTTTGTACTATATTTTCATTCTCATTGTTGGACTCCGTGTTTGCAAGTTTTGGTTTTTTGGGCTGGACATCCATGGCATCTTGTTCTTCTTCAGTATTTTTTTCTTCTCCTGCAGTCACTTTCTGAATCTTGGGAATCTTGTTAAGCAATTTCTCAAAGTCAATTGATAAGTTATAATATTCACCTTTTGATTTATGCTTCGGTTTCTTTGACTGCTGTATTTCTGTTTCTGGTTCATTCTTTTCAGCTTTGCTAAGATGTATGTCTTGCATGTTCCCAATACCCTTGAAGTTGCTGAATTGTTCCTTCTGTAATTCAAGTTCTACATTTTCATTTTCTGTTGCTTTAATCTTTTCTAGAGCTTTTGGTTTTTTGGTTAGTGGCTTCTGGAATTCAACTGCATCTACTGGTTTCTTCCTAAAAGGATTAGGTTTATTAGATAATTTGCTCTGGGCATCTAGTTCCAGATTAGGTTTGTTAGATAATTTGCTCTGTGCGTCTAGCTCCAGATTAGGTTTACTGGATAATCCACTCTGGGCATCTAGTTCCAGATTTTCATTCTCATTACCAGGCTTCTTTTTTGGATGTTTCTGTTGACTTTGTGAAACCTCTCCATCATCACTTGTGGGTACCTGACTAGTGTCACCTGGATGAATTTGAGATGCATGTTGTCCGTGTGAAGATTCTCTACTTTTATCACTGTCTTCTTCATCAGCCATTTTACTTCCAGTTTTTGTTCCATTATGACTGTAATTCTTTATTGGAGAATGAGGGTTTTTTAGTTTTACAAATCCATGTTGTTTTTTGGGTTTATTCTGTTCTTTCTCTGATAATGTATCTTCAGTTTCAGATGTTTCTTGATCTGCTAGTGATGGACTAACGGATGAAAGGCCGGCCTCACTCAATACAGCTTGCACAAGTTTTAAACGCGCTGAATCATTTACCAAGTTTTCTTCATTTTTATGACCTTTATGTACTTGCTCCAAAACATCTGCTGTTTCTTTCCCATTTTCTTTGACACTTTCTTTAACATTCTCATTGTGTACTTTTGCTTGTTCATTCTCAGATTGACCAGTGTTTAATTTGTATGCTCCATGATCAGTTACAATGGTCATTGGGTGCATGCCTTTTAGATGATGTCCCCTATTTTGTATCATTTGGAGCTTGCCATTAGTAAGTATTTCTTCTGGGTCGGGAATTGCTGCATCTGATGATACCTGTCCCATGTTTTGTTCTGCAACAGGTTCTAAGTAAGTGTCAACAGGTTTATGATGGTCCAAGACTATTCTTCTGTTTGGTATTTTTCTTTCAGTTACCAAATTGTTGATAGGTTCCATTGTTTCCTCTTCATTCTTTTCATCTGTTTCCTCTTCAAACAGTTTATGTAAATTCTTTTTATTCAATATTGCTCCTGACAAAATGTTATTCTGTAAAACAAAAAGATGAATGTAAATGAGGTACAGTATGCTGCTTGTCAATAATATATTAGCATACAAACATTTCTGGATGGAAAATATTGGCTTTTGTCAGTCCAGTATTGAAACTCATAATTATATGATATATTTATTATATGATATATCATATCATATAATTATGAAAATATTTCTGTGCTTAGTAATTTTATAATAGGGCTGCATAAATTTCATGAACAATTCTAACCTGAACATAGTTGAAGAGTTATATTCACAAAATTACTCTTGGAACCTCTCCAACATATATACCTATTCATTATAAGAACTGTTACACAACTAAACAAACTAATGACATACTTCCGTTACTTCACCTTCATTCTTCCCTCCCTTTTCTTTTCCATTTATGTGCAGCAGTGGTTCTTTACTATGTGATGTAACAAATTCCTTCCACTGCTTTTCCTGTAAAATAAGATGGTACAAGTAAAATGACAACTTCTGCTTTGTCATGCAGCATCAAAATAATCGCTCAAGATTTATTAGATGTATTTTATTGAATGATAAAGACATTGTTACAATACTTATGAAATGTATTTAAAAGAAAAGTTCTGTTCTTAAACCTCTTATGCATTAATGAATCAAGATTGGTTTGGCAATTGGTTTTTAAATTTTATTTTGTAATCGAAGATATCACTGGACTACAAATATTGTGTATAAGTTTCAATAATGTAACAAAAACATTATATCATTTATAAACAATTTAAATAATAAACAATGATAAATTGTTACAAGCAGTAGTTACTAGCTGAAATGTTTTGTGCTACATGTTTGTATGTAAAGCCCTCAGTGCTAAAATCATAGGGGGGAAATGACATAGTGCTCCTGTAGACTGCTACAAAATAATTACTTTGTTCATAATATTTCGACACTGTCTCGTGATCTGTTATCTTAAAACTTACTAGTGTTGGGTGATCCTTCATCTCACCCTTTTCAATTCCTGCCATTTTCTCCTCATCTAAAATGACCTTGACATTGTGTACCTTTTCCAGTCCAGCCTATAAATAAAATGTCATGTTATATTATGAAAGAACGTGGATAATTATAGTTTAATTTAGTACCAGAGGAAAGAGGTACACCTGCTATCACGGTAACAATATAGTGAACTTGGGAATTTTATGTCTTAGGCCCCATATTTGATTGGATCCTTTCTTTTAAGTTTTCAGAAAAAAGAGTGTGGTAGCCAATAGAAAAACTTTGTATTATCATACATACAAGTGTCATTCATTGACAACCTTCAAAGGTATCTTAACTTTCATTCATGAACAACCTTCAAAAGTGCCTTAACTTTCATTCATGGACAACCTTCAGATTTAACAGAGTTCTATTTTAGGGTTTTCCGTGTCTTTATCCAACAAATATACATTTGATTCTTATTTACATGACAAAATATTTTTTATTGTAAAAAACATACTGTAGTCTTCAATTTCTGTTGTTTCTGTTCAGATTCTTGTTTTTCCATTGCTGCCATTTCTTCTGCTTCTTGGTCCAACAGATTTTGCATGTGTTTCTCTTTTTCAAGTTCATTCTTTTGCTCTATTGCTACAATCTGCTTTGCTCTATCCACTAGATTTTGAGCATAACGTTGTTTCACAGACAGCTGTTTAGCTTTCGCTTTTGCACTGTTTTTCTAGAATATTTATTGAATGCAATACAATTTGGAATGTAATTGTGTATATATAAGACAATATTGGATGTTTAATGGCTTATGTTAAATGCAATAAATGTAAATTCAAGCCTTGGAATGATTTATTTTAGCTTTAACATACCTGAACTGTTTTACCATTCTCTGCCTCTTCTTTTTCCTTTACTGCCATTTCTTCTGCTTCACTATGTAATATGTTCTGTCCATGCGGTACTTTGCTAATAAACTTGACATTGGGTTGCTAAAATGGTATTTTAGTTTAAATTAAATATTTAACTAATTATAAAGAAAAATAATTTTCATTCTTTCTCATTTCCAATGATGAGAGTATCTCTCAAAATGATGCCCAATGAAAATCATTACAGTCCATCTACTGGGTTGAAAAATACTAAACAACATCAAGGAAAATAAGTTGTACTTAAACTTTTATGACTATTTAATTGGGCCAAACTTATTTGATACCCATTTTTTATTAAAAGAGTGGATGTAACCATTTTTCTGGCCAAAATTATTTTTTTCTAATGTAAACTAATAAACATCTGAGAGAATATTCCTAGCTATATGTACCTGGTTCAACTCTTTAATGTGTTCCCCTTCCTGTTGTTCCATTGCTGCCATTTCACCCACTTCATTTGCCAATATGTCCTGTGAATGGGGTTCTTCTTTCATAAATTTTAAGCTTTGTTCCTGAAAGGAAAACAATATTCAAGATTAATTTCTCTCTTTTCTCTTCCCTGAGAGCTTTACAACCATGAACATTTCACAATACTGCACCACAGGAGCACATTTATATATTGTATAACAGCTTTAATTGTGGTGCACACAAACATATAAGCAAGACAAATGGATAAACAACACAAACATATAAACAAGACAAATGCATTTTGTGAAGAGGTCGTCCTCCGCACTGTGACGCAGATAAAACTGTTCCCCCAGAAATTAACAAAATCATTAGTTATTTCCTTACTATTTTACTTTTTCCAGGGGGTTAATTATGGGAAATAGAAGAAATATAAAGTTATTAACAGCTGGTAAGACCTCCTGGTTCTTCATAAAGTTGTAAACATTTCAAACAAGAAGTTTATAATAGAATGGAAGCATATCTACACGTTTAAAAAGTAAAACTCATTTTTGTGTTTTCTTTTGTTTTATAATTGCTTCCTTATTTGAATATTCTTGGTTGTTAGATAAATTGAAATGAGCATGGTGATTATTTTGCATCAGTATAACCCTTTAAAACCTCCCATTATAATTCTATGAGGTACCAGCGCATCTTAGGCGTACATAAAATATTATCTGTTTTGCACGATCGCACGAATTCATGTTTTTCTCCTGCATCCATGTTTTTCCCAATAAACTTAGGGTGTTGATAATTTTTTCCACCACTTTCTTTTGCTGGCACCTGTTCTTAACTTCACAAAAATCACGAATGTGTTTTTCAGGCAATTATTCTTAGCTATATGTTATTGGTTATTTCCTATGATATAAAATTTAATGCTTTCTGAAATGTATGATTTTCAATTATCGTGCACAGTTTCATATTACTAAATGCAAGAAAGATTCGTTTCATTCATTTTTTTAAACGTTTTTATTGTTTATATATACATGTTTTTATATAAAGTCATTAACACACTATTCTAAGAAACTTTAAATTTTAAAATCTAACTAGAATTCAAGGTTTTTATTCCCTCCAGCATGAAGTTAATGATATGATGACAGTAAATACATCATGTTGATGCAGTATTTGAGGTTTACTGCTTAGTATAGCGCAGACTTACGATAACCCCTGCTGGAAAAAAACTATACTGTATGCACTTTTTGAAAGAGGACAGAAAAATTAATTATTTCACTTCAACACCAGACGTTACGTCGGAAGGATGAAAAAAATTACTTCAAGCCCTTTGTCCATAATGGTTGCAAAAGAAGCGGGTGTGTTTGTGGGGTTTTCATTGAATTTTCAGGAAAAAAGGGATGCGCATTTTTGTACCGGAAAAAACGCGCTGCACATTCACACAAAACAGATAATATTTTTATATAGGCCTTATCGGCTTTTACCAAATTTATTTATATTTCCAATAATTAATCCGTGGAAAAAGCAAATTAGCAAAGAAATGACCGATGATTTGATTCTTTTCTGGGACACTATGCATTAAAGGGATACACAGCAGAAATATTATTCATCAATTTTTTTCTATCTACTCAAGCCTTTAAAATAAATGTTAGAAAAATGCAAAACTGTTAGAATAACACAAATATTTTTATTATTATTATTTGTGAGGTAATTTATTTATGAGTAGTAATATGCTTTTCATTTCATTTCATACAGAACTTCAACACTACCTGTTCTGGATTTTGCAAATGTGCTGCTTCATTTCGCTCTGTCTCTGCCATTTCTTCTGCTTCTTCATTCAATAAATTAGGTACACTGTGTACCTTTGCAAAGGGCTGTTTACCTTGCTTCTTTCCATTCCAAACCTGGAAAAAATGGGACAAACTTACAATACTGTCGAAAATTAAATCAATGAGGACAATGGATTGCTAAAGCTAATCTGTACCTTGGTATGTTGTTTCCCAGCTGCTTTTAAATCAGTTTCGGCTATTTCTTCAGCTTCAGTTTCAAACACATGTACTGTTGGCTTCTTGTGCACATGATACTCTCCAGTAGAAGACAAGGTATTCAACACATCCTGATAGAAAAGGTCGATTAAATATATGTCCTTTTATGCAAAAATAAAGTCTTGATTTTCATCATATCATTGACACAAACATGTGCAAACACAAAATATGAAACAGAATTCATACTGAATTAACAGCTATGATCATTTCTGCAACAATGTGAGAAACCTCTCCTTGAGTCAACATTAATTACAAATTTGTAATTACTAACTATAGGACTTTCAGTATAAAGGTCACCTATTATAATTAAGAAAACCTATGTAAAGACCACCTATTATAAAGAAACCCTTTGTGTCACCTACTATAAAGAAAATATCTGTATAAAGACTACCTATTGTAAAGAAAACCTCTGTGTATTATAAAGACCACCTATTATAAAGAAAACCCCTGTATAAAGACCACCTATTATAAAGAAAACCTCTGTGTCACCTATTATAAAGAAAACATCTGTATAAAGACCACCTATTATAAAGAAAAGCTCTGTATAAAGACCACCTATTATAAAGAAAAGCTCTGTATAAAGACCACCTATTATAAAGATAACTTCTGTGTCACCTATTATAAAGAAAAGCTCTGTATAAAGACCACCTATTGTAAAGAAAACCCTGTATAAAGACCACCTATTAAAAAGAAAACCCCTGTATAAAAGACCACCTATTACAAAGAAAACCTCTGTATAAAGACCACCTATTATAAAGGAAACATCTGTATAAAGACCACCTATTATATAGAAAATATCTGTATAACGACCACCTATTTAATTATAAAGAAAACATGTGTATAAAGACCACCTATTATAAAGGAAACCTCTGTATAAAGACCATCAATTATAAAGAAAACCTATGTGTCACCTATTACAACGAAAACATCTGTATAAAGACCACCTATAAAGAGAATATCTGTATAAAGACCACCTATTATAAAGAAAACCTCCTTGATTTTTTTCCTTTTATTTATTGATAAATACAAGTGGGTGACAGAAAAGCACCTTATAGATATGTAACAATTTCCTGTGTGCTGACTCTCCTTTAGTGATCATGCCATAAAGGTGATCAGCTGCTTGAGGTAGCAAGTCCTACACTCCCATAGAGTATGAGAGTATGTTACTGCTTTTATCAGGAATGTGCACAAAGGAGAATGGGAATTGTCACATTTATCCAATAACTTACACAAATTTAACATGAGCAATGTTCATTGTTGGAGTTCAGGGACAAATTTCACAATACGATTTCACAAATTCAATAGAATCGTTAAAACAGCACATATTATTAATGAATCTAGCGCATCAATGAAGCTTCCATGTTCAATTTGGGTCATTTTGAAGAATTTTCATTATCAAATTATAGGTTAGCCAAAAATTGTGCCGGATCAATACCATACGTATACCCAATTTCTGAACAAGTAATTAATTGTCAAATGGAAGAAAGTGTCTGAGTAATATCTAACTCTTCATAAAAGAGTAGCCCATAACAAACAATATTAGGTAAGATTGACTTTTGGCCATGGGGGAAGATACAAGCCTTCTATCTGTTTATAGTCTGGGATGTTGTGAAATGTTACTATCTAGTAGATTCAACCCGGTCCATACAGAGCAAAAAAGAGATTTAATTTAAACAATTTCAATATATGTATTTAGCCATTTCTCCAAAGTTTATTGTATATAGGATTTTTTATTGTAAATAATATCATACGTGCTTTTAATATGCACCATATACTTATTTTAATATTCTTAGTTACCATTGTTAATAAAGCTTTTATTTATTTTTAAACACTGTTTAACAACTACTTTGTTTAGTAGGAACATTGCATCTTGTATTTTTTAAACCATTATTGATGAAGCCTCGTAAATGACAAAATATCTTTTAAAACTTGTGTTTTTATTGTCTAATTTATTTTTCCTAACACACCAAGAACTCGTTTGTCTGTTTATATAAGTATGTCAAGAGGGTACAGTGCCAAGTTAGTTGTTATTAATAAAGACTCTGTGCTTACATGTAATATACTTCCACCCGGCTTATGCAAAAGTGAAGGTTGCTCTACAAAAATCTATATTATCTTTCTTATTAAAAGAGGCAAGTTACACTCTAATTCCAGTATGGTGCGTGGTTTATTTAGTTCACTAAAAGAAATGCAACTTACAATATATTGGAAATTGCACTACAAAATTCTGCCTACATTTCAACAACTTACAAATCCAATCATAGGTATGAAATACAATTCAGACTATTCATTAGTAAGTAAGTAACGGAGAGTTTTAACGTCCTTGGGGCATTCCACAGAATATAGTGGCTTTTCATCCCTGCCGACGTCGTTAACCGAAGTTAACTTACCGCTAGAGATACAAGAAGCATTGCTCCAACTTGCCTTCCCAAGGCCAATGTGTGATCAGTCAATGGCTCCTAATGGGCTGACAATGCTGGATTTAAAGTGTATCGGAGTGGAGTATCGATTCCGATGTTCGCTGGCCGGGATTCGAACCCCGACCACACCGGTGAAAACCGAAGGTGCATACCACTACACCACCGTCGCATTACCTCAAAAGTTACTTCATGCTCATTTTCATCAAATGAACCATGGTGGAATGAATGACTGGGATTGATTGAATGTGAAGGTACTCCTTCTTTCCATCGTAGAGTCCTTTTAGGTTTTTACATTTAAGTCTATAACTACTGCATTGTTTTATTTTATAGTTTCACTTCTAACATCTTGATATTTAATTAACTCATAACTGTTTCATTGTCTTATTGTAAATATTTTTATTAAATTTATTGTAAATATTTAACATATACTTTTTAAAGATGTTTTAATTTATATATATGCGAATTATTTTATATAAACAGTTGCGTACTTTTATATCATTTTTATAACTTCATAAATGCCTTTTATAAACTCATAAATGATATTTAATAATCTTTAATACTTGCAGATTAAATTACTTTTAACTTCCATTAGACTCTCTTTAGTTTAGTTTAGGAGTTGCATATAAGCTCGTATTGAGATTTTGGTGCAGCATGATGCACATTGGGGTCTTTCGTTAAACAAGAATATTAACACACAAAAAGTATGTACTAGCACTTACATTTTGGTTTGATGACTGAGCTGTTTATTGACCACATCAGGGTCTCTGTATGGATTCGTGTAAACACTTCCTTAGACTCATTTTAATAATGTTTGTAGAATAACCACTATTGTTACTTTATTTTTCTTGATTGGTTTCTCCTGGGAGATTATTGGTTTCTCCTGGGAGATTATTGCAAAACTTTTTAAGCCTATGAGTTGTGATTATTATAACTTAATAAAATCTTGAAAAAATACAAAATATTGTTAAACAAATTGTGTTTTAATGAGCATAATATTAAATAGAAAATAAATACTGTTGGCTTAAGGTAGCAGAGTATCCTAATTATTACCACATTTACTGTATGATATTTAATTAAATACAATTTAAATCCAAAAATCGTTTTAAAGGTTTTGT
>JANTOQ010443683.1:0-11587 GCA_027564595.1 Bythotiara depressa
CACTGACACATAATAGAACATGAATTCCAACTTTCTATGGTATCATTTCCAAAAAGGTCTATTCTTCTATCTTGTTGCATGTAAATTCATAAATGTTGTAATCAGTCACTCTCACAAAATTCATGAATGAATCATGCTATGCTCAGCATTTTAGCATGCTACTTTAATAATAGCATTAAATCAAAAGAAAATTTTGTAATAATATTAGCATGGCATTATCTAGAGTGATTTCCGTGTTAGTATACTAATTTTTGCCAGACATAATTTGGGCCCAAAATATTTGGAGAACAAATAAACAACATCTTTTCTTATCACATTATATAAAAACAAGAAGGTAAATGAACATGAATTAAATAAAGTTATTGAATACAGCATAAGACTTTTAAAGTAAGTGTTAGCTAGTTTTAGAATATTTAAGGGTTTTAAGATGGCTACCACTGGCCAACAAAAGTTTATAGATTAGTAATTATCTAGGAACTTTTATTGGGTAGTGGTAGCCATCATACAACCATTAAACATTTTAAAACTAGCTAACAATTACTTTAGAAATGTTATGTTGTGTTCAAAAACTGTTTCTTTTTCTAAATACAACATCTCAGAATTATAACAATCTTTTAAGAAATGTATATTTTAAACTACAATTATGTTTTCATGACAATCAAAGCTACATTATATAAAAATCAAAAATAGACCATACCCGTGTAACACCATATTTCCATGGGAAAAAAATTTGGATGTTGCATGGCTCACTATATACATATACATCCAAGTCTTTACTTGTGTATGATGATAAAATGTTTGATGCTGTCATCGTCATTCTGTATATTTTGCCAGAGCTATGATTAAGGAAAAAAATAAGATACAAAATAAAAACAATCAAGCAACAGTAAACATAGCACGAAAGCATGAAAGCATGAAAGCATGTTAGGTCGTGGGTGCTATTGGCCTGAAAAAGGGAACTATTGACCTCAAAAATCTTTAAAAGGGCACATTCCATTCAGACCCCTCTAATTATTTTAACTTTTTAACATCTTCAAAAAGGACATTACATGAGATTATTACACCCAATTATAGGTATTATAATTATGTCAAACCGATGTAATGTAAACATGAAACAATATTTATTGATTCATTGAAACATTGTAAACAACTAAAAGACAATCTCTACTTAATATTTTGTTCTACATATGCTGATGGAATTTTTTATCACATAATGTTACTGCTCATGCACAGTATGTGTCTGTTTCGTTGCACGTAAATTGAAACCTAACTCAAGATGGAAGCAAAATATTTTGTGAAAATCACGATTTCTAGCATGTGCAAAAATCACAATATCTTGAGTTGTATTTAACATTTTTTAACTCTGTAAAAAGTATTTACTTACTGAATGTTTGTTGTTTCATTTACTATTCATTAGTTTATTAGAAATATGCCGGAAAAAAAACTACAAGCCTTCCAAATTTGTATTTTTTTTGAAAATCGCTTTTGAGCTACCATTTTCAAGATGTCCGTGCGTTCTGTAGAGTGAAGAAACATCCAGAATAATTAATGAGTCAAGCAAATGAGACATAGGTGCATCATGTGCACTATTATCGAGAGCACCGGGGGTAAGTTATGTTTGAAAAAAATTAAAATCAAAATTTAGTTTTGCAAATAAAGTACCAAAAAACTTTCGGGAGCATTTCGATAATAGTGTACGTTATTTATTAGCCTTCTTAGAATACATTTAAAAGGTTTTTATCCCCTAAACAAGCGATTATGAGTGCACGACCTTCCGAAAAGACCCCCTATTTGCCATATTATTAGCTATTTTTCAGACCAAAGCTCACTAACCTCTCAAAAACTTATCGCATTTGCCACAAAAATATGAATAATCCAGACAAACGGGAATGGCTGCAACGCTTGGAGCGAAAAGAAAACAACAAATATATACAGACTTTGCATAATTAAATACCGTAATATAATATGGCCAAATACTGTTTTTATGGTTGATATGTCTTTATTATACCTTGTTTTGCATTCTTCTATAGGTTCTATGACTTCAATATCAAAATTTAAGCGAAATTTCAACTCTTCAACTTTCACGATTTTTGTTAGCTAGCTTCCACTACGAAATCATCCTAAAAACCTAAATAACTGCTTCTACAATGCCGTAGATGATGTGTTACTACATTAAATATGTTGGAATACTCCCTAATTACTAAATAAATAGTTTGTATAAGGATATCATGTGTAAAATAGCGATTTTTTTGCTTAAATTTTCCTGTTTTTTATAAATTTGGGGAAATAACCCACTTTTTGGGGCATGTGCACTATTCTATGATTAAAAAATGAATACTCTACAGAAAGCCTAATTCATCTTCTTTTATATACTTTTTACAGAAATAAAAAATGTTGAGTAAATCAAAAGTTAGACAAAAATTGTGAACTTTGGAGTTAGGTTTCAAGCAAAACAGCTGATGTAAATAATTATGTGTCAAAGGCCATGTAGGCACATACATAAATAGCACAATTCCATCAGTGAGGAATAAGAAATATTAAGTAAGTGCCAATCCAATCAGCTTTAATACTTATTATTACTAGGTTTTATTTTATTATTACTAATGGTGTATATATTCATACAGGTCAATAAGCTTGTTCAGAATGTTTGGAATAAACCTTCTGTTATCAATCAAAAGGACCAGCTTAAGGAAGCAAAAAGTATTGGGGAACATTTGCCAACTAATAATTACTAATAATTAGTTTTAATTATGAAAATACTTCCAACAGGAATACAAATTAGAATATGTTTACAGTATATTGAAAGTTTAAAAAAATTCAAGTATAAAAGGTGACTTTAGAAATAATTTTAAGTAGACATTTTTTCTTTTAATTTTACAGAAGATTATTGATAGAGACCAAATTTTTCTTTCAAATTCCATCGGCTTTTAAATATTGTCATGCCTATAGAATATCTCTAAAATTAATAATTAAAATCCTCTGCAAAAGAGAGTCAGTCAACAAATAAAACCTGTACATTGCAAAATCTACAAAGGCAGTGAACAGATATATTTTCTTTATAAAACAGTATACACTATGTTCAGTGCAGTATACTAGGTTCCGCGTAGATTTGTCATAAAATGAGTTTGCTTATTATTTGTGTAATGACGAAATAATAAACTGTACAATGTGGAAGTCTATTTCAATCCTTTAATGCATAAACATACCCCCTGGTTATACCAAACTTACCATTGGAAACCTTTATAATTTATAAGGAACCAGGGCTTCCTATCAACTTTTACCAAATTTATTTTACATTTATAGAAAGGAAATAAGCAATAATTTAATTCCTTTTTGGGAACACTACGCATTAAAATGTTTTAAGGCTGCAGGGAAAGGAATGGAATGCCTATTGCTTGGGAACAAAAGGGTAAATTCGAAAACTACAATTCTGGTGTATCCTAGATCTCTATATACACTTTCCTAAGTAACTTCAAAATACTGAAAATTTAGCAGACATTACATATGTCATAAAACAGATTTCACTTGAAATTAATATATTATGAAATAAATCAGGAAAAACAAACCTATTAGGGTACAAGTGCTCAATTTCTGATTTATTACTAATGCTGGTACTACCATCCCCAAACTTCCATTCGAAACGCACAGCATACTTGGAGTCAAAGAAAGTAGCATTATATGCACCAAGCTTGAAATCACTGTAGAACTTGATATACACAGGGTTAAATAAGTCATAATATACAGGAAACTAAAAATAAAAACAACATTGTTTCTTTGCATGTCCATATGTTTACAACTTACAAAATAAATGTTTCTTTGCAAGTTCACAACTTACAAAAAAAATTGTTCTTGACATGACCCTCAATAATAAACCAATACAATGGATGAGAAAAATTGGATAAAGAGAAGACCACCTATTAGACACTCTTTTTCATGTTCTGCAACAGATAACCTAGAATCAAAGGGAAAAGTTCAGTTTGAACAGAAAATATCATTTTAGCATTACCTAAAAACATACCTAAAAGTTTAAGACAAAGGCCATTTGAAACAACAAACACAGCATTTTAACAAGCCAAGAGAATAATTTTGGAAAGAAAAAACCTTTGCCAGTGACAATTTGAAATAAAATTTTATTTTGTTATATTAATAATAAACACATTCACCATGCTTTTGTTTTTTATTTATTTTAAGATTTTTTCCAGGAAAAATTATATTTAGTTTGTCAACAGCCCAACCCTGTCTTCTTTCTGCAATCACCAGTAGATCAACTAATTAAATAAGTAATAGATTTAAAAATATAAAGAAAATAATATATTATTAAAATATTATTATAATTATTAAAATATTGTTACATACATTGATGTGTAGCAAAACATTTGAAATTTGCACATATTGTACTAAACACACAACTTTTATAATTTTGCTATGAAAAACTACAAACAAAGTTTTACACGTGAGACAAAAATCATTTAGACATGTTACGGTTTACGTTTATTTACCGGAATTATTTTCTTTAAAACATATATGCTAGTTCTACCAGAAGCCAATGTTTCACCATCTATGGATACTGTCACTACAATTTCCAATCTATAAAATAATAGACTGAAATAAAACAACAGATCAGTACTTTTTTTTCCTTCCTGTTTTTGCAATGGACAATTTTCAAAAAGGTTTGTATCCTTTTATTTTATTTTTTTATTTAAAAAATTTTTAAATTCAGTAGCATAAATGGGTGTTTTAAATGCAAGCAGAACTTCCTGTAAAACAATTGATAGGCTATAATGCCTTCAAAGTCCGGAGCCTAGCCATGTAAAACATAGCTACTAACTTGGAATTAAAGACCATAGATAGACTGAATAAAATAAAACTGTCGCCATACATATATTCTTTACTGGCATAATATACACATCTCATCAAGTGTTACTGCCTAGTCATTTGCTTTTACATTTGATGTAAACAAAACAAAACTGAAGAATAAACCAAATAAAGAAATACAAAATAAATTAAAACAAATAAAAAGTGAAATACAATCTAATTGTTTTGATCTGTCCTTTATGGATTAATCGCTAGTTTTCTTATGGGTTTATAAAAGCACAAAATCTTTTGCTATAATTACTGTAATTGGTTTTAAATATGGAAACCTAGGAACGAGGTTGTTTCAAAATATGCATAGCTTTTCTTTTCTTGTTTGCTTCTGATATTTAAAATTGGCATTAAATAAGATAGTAATATATATGACTGAATAATTTTTCTTGTCTCAGGTTTGTTGATTGTTTCTAGACATGACTTTTTCATCATAACCTCATCTATTCTCTCCTTTCTCCGCAATTCTGTTGGGTTCATGATTTGTTCAGAACTTGTTTCTTTCATAGTGAAAATGAAACTGGCTTGCTAAATCACATACAGATGCATGATAAGAAAGTTCTCCCTCCTTAACAGAGGTTTTCAGTAATGCAAAAACATTTTTATAGGACAGTGCAGAAATTCAAAGAAAATTTAAATGTATCAATGAACAAATTATAGTATAGAAGAAAGAAGAAAAGTTTAAAAGAGCTGTGTGTGTGTGTGTGGGTGTGTGTGAAAATCACGTCTTAACTTTATTTTTGAAGGGTACATTAAATATATATTCTGCAAACTAGTTATTAAAAGGGCACTTTTCATTTTCAAGTGTGTACATTCAGTTCTTTTTGTGGGTACTCAACACTTCCGATCCCCTATTTGGACACTGGATTTGGCATATTTATTGTAAAAGGAAACTTGCAAATTTGGACCTAGATTATTCCCTGACATGTTTCTAGAAAGTTATAAGCTTCTGAAGATAAATAAGTTTTTCTAACAAAGTCGCAGAGAAGATTTCAGCAGCAGAACGATTTTTATCTTTACAAGCATTCATATTGGGTATTGATTTTTTAACATCACTCATAATTAAAAACATATTCTTCTTAAAAGGAAAATATTAGATTTGTTTACAAAATTTCTGACGAGATCTGGTTGACCTTTTGTTGTTACTATTATTAGACACATATATGCAAAGTTCTGCAAAAGGCTCAAGGCAATGTTATTGTAAATTGGAGCATTTTAAGTAACTTCATTATATGTGAAAATTCTGTGTGAAACCACAGCTAGAACTGAAAACATTCCTTTTTTATTTTCTTAAACATCAATTAAGTAAACAAATAATAATAAATAAATTTATTTTGTTGTTGTAGTACAAATCTTTATATTCACAGTATTGTAGTAAATGGTCAGTTTAGGTCAAATTGCCAAAACACAATGAGTGATATGGTGTAAGAAACTTATTTCCAATCATTTATAAGAATTATATGTACATACATAAGTGAATAGTCATAAAATCAAGACATTGTTTGTTTGGGAGAAATCTTAAGAAAGATTAAATACCATAAAATATAATTTGATTTCCAAATAATCTCAGTTTACAACAGCATATGTATACGAAGGGGATAAGTCTTCCCTCACAGTGTACATTCACAACATCATAATAAGTCTCTGAAGTATATGATATAAAATGTATAAAATGTATAAAATAGCCCACAAATGTGTCTGGAGCATATTATGCCCACAAAAGTATCTGGAGTATAATATACCCACAAAAGTATCTGGAGTATACTGTAATATGCCAACAAAAGTAATATTAGTTTACAGGCAGATACTAAAAGGTGGGTTTCCACTTATCCAATTTTACTACAAAATAGAATGGAACGGAAACGTGCATGCACAGTGGTTATGTTTTGCTTGGCTGTAGGAAAAGTTTTATGTTCTGTTCCAAAGAAAGTAGAACTGACTAAAAACATTTTCCATGCATTGCATTGGAAAACTAATGGAGCCAAAAAGTTAGCCAATTAAAATACGGAACATTAATTATTATTTAGCCAATCAATACTCAGAATATCAGTTTAAATTTAAATATTTAATAAACAAAGTTCCACCCAGGTTTTCAAAAATGAGTGGATATCAAAATTTAGCAAATATTCGTCCTAGCACGCACCACATGTTTTCATTTCATTCTGTAGAAAAATAGGCTTAGTGGAAATGTACCCTTATTAGGTAGTACTTACATGCCAGGAACCGGAACAAAAATACTGTTATCTTTTGTGGTATGATTGTATACAAGACGATTGACAAAGAACGCCCATGTATTTTTTGTGTTGATATTATTCCATGGCTGTACCTTGGTCATAGTGACATTGAACGTCATTGGCTGATACTCAAGGATAGGGTTAGCACTAGTACCAATTCTTACATCTACAAAACAAAACAAATCAATAAAAACAACAAATATTAATTTTTAAACCTTTTAATGCATAGTGTACCCAGAAAGGAATCAAAGCATTGATCATTTCTTTGCTATTTGTTTTTTCTAGGGGTTAATTATTGGAAATATAATAAAAATAAATTTGCTATTAAAGCTGATAAGACCCCCTGGTTCCTCATAAGATTAAAAAGGTTTCCAATAGGAAGTTTAATACAACTAGGAGATATGCTTAGGGTTAACGCTTATACATTGAGAAACATAAAGTTTTATCATTTTTTTCATATTGATATTGAGAATGTATTAGAAGAGTAAATAAATTAAAAAAACAAATAAATAACTGTTCATTTACCTGAAATATATGGCCACAGGTTCACCATACGTGAATGTTTTTGCCAACTCACAAGATTTTTTGCTACCACTGTTACATTATAGAATGGAGCACGGATATTTTCAACGGTGTAACGACAAACTGGAATATCTGGATAAATAAATAATAAATAAATTGTATCATGTGCGGGAAAAAAATGTAAACACCTGTAGTTAAATTATAATTTAGAAAAATATAATAGCATATGAGACACTATGTAAAAGTAATATTTCTATTTGTTTATGTGATATTTCCTCTGATCTTTATCTATAAATAATGATCTATGTAGTCAGATTTTAGGAAAACATTTAGTCTTTCATTTGTTTTCTGAAGCCAATTCTAATTGAAACAATACTCAGAACAGTAATAAGGTTTTTTACCTACGATATAAACACAATGGAGGAGCACATGATCTAAATAGTTTGCATAATGTTAATACATACATCTTACTCCAGTTTTTTAAATAAAATGTAATTTACTTCAAGTTAAAGGAGAAGAATGAACCTTCTCAGAAACAAAGAGCTTTTAAAAATTTTTACATACCTTATTGGTACTAATTTTCTTGGATACTTATTTTCACGAACTTAACAACAACAACAAAAAATTTAATTTGTGGAAATATATAACCGTGAAAAGTTTTAAAAATCAAATTCACAAAAATTAGAAGTACACATGAAATTTTCTCTTAAAATGGTACGGAAAAACAAAAAAGACCAACTAAGTATGCGCTCCTTCAGGAGCACTATGTAATATAATAGACAAAAGTTTAAAGTTTACATATTACTTTTCATGTCGTATTTTATTCATATTAAATCGATTTCAATTACATTAGTCTGCTTTTTACTTGGAGCAAGCACTTTATGAATATCTGCTCACTTCACTTATGTCTTTTCCAACCTTGCTAATTTTTTTAATTTCAAATTTTGAAATTCGCGAAATAACTACCTATGTAAAAATACCTGTGAAAAAGTAGGTCGTAATGAATTTGTGAAAATAAGTACCTGCAAAAAGCCCAAAAATTTAACTCCTGAAAATTAGTACCAATAAGGCAACACTCTCCTTTCTTGAAATACTCAAGGTTGTTGAATTTGGCACATTAGCACATCTGTAGCATTTTTTGCTTGTAGCATGGCACTAAATTCAGTTATGATGTCATGTGAGGGAAGAAAGGCTGCTGACAAATTTTCTTTTTGGATAAATTTTCAACCGCTTAACGAACAGTTGTGAAAATTTGCCCATTGGTAGAGGTTATCAAGAGGAGTCAAGAATTGTAAATGTAAAATTAATTATGACATCATAATACTAGTTCCAGACCTCCTGAGTTTTTTTTGATGAAGAACTCTTTATTTATTAAAATCCAAATCACAGATATTGATAAAAATAATATGCACTGACAGGGGATCAATTACTATTCAAAGAGAAAACAAAACAATGGACACGATAAGATGTGAAGCCATTCAAGTACAAATTGACTGATGAAGTATCTGCATAAATAAAATAAAATAATAAATAATAAAACCAAATCAAATCACTGCATCAATATTTGGTGGTTATTGGTCACTTGTTATTAATAAAGAGTTCTTTCTTCATCAGCATAAGAGGTCTGGAACTTCTCATCTACAATACATTCATTCATGTTTACAAAGTGTTTTATTAAAATATTAGTTATCTTTTATCTTATTAATTTACAGGGTAAACAAAGATTATAATATATTTATTAAATTATTAATACTCCTTTAATAGTGCATTGAGGAACAACATTTAATGGCTTAGCTACAGTACAATAAATAAATAATAGTATTTGTGGAGCTGTAGCACAGATGTTATGAGTTATCAGGGCCTAATACAGATCAATTTTACAGCACTAAAAGCACTTTTGGGTGTGAGAAAATTGGCACCCAAATTCAAGAATAATTACATATCATTCTTGTATAAGTGTGTCAACCTCATTCCCAGGGTATTTTACCATTTTACCACCAGGCAATAGTGGAAAAATATATATATACACAAACGTTATGTTTACGACGTGGTAGTAAAATATTTTGCTAGTTTTACTCCTAGTAATCATTGCACGGCTTGCTTTGGGTACTAAGGAACTTAGACATGGCAATTTTGGTGTCCTAAATAGCAAACATTCAGAAGGTGTCTCAGGATATTTCATACGCTAGCGCTGCCCAAATTATTTTTCTGTATTACCCCTTGGTTCCTATCGCAGTACACCTTCTTCACAAATCCATAGGTTATGTTCATATGTAGTGCAACAAGTGATTAAGTAACACATTATATGAATAAATATATCTCATGACTGACGTGTTTTTGTCTTGAACAGGGTTCAATAATTTCAAGGCATATAATGTAAATCAAAGTCTAGTTGTATTTGGATTTGAATTTTACTCGATCATACAATAAAAGTCAAAAAAAATGCCACTTATGTGAATTTTTGTGAATATGGTCAGATTATATTGTGTAATTGTGAGCATAATCTGAGAAAAAAAGAATTCCAGTAAAGTAATAAATAAATCAGTAAATAAATAACGCATAGCCTCTAATCAATTACCTGTTATTATTGGAGTAGCTCGTGTTGGAAAATACCATTCAAATATCAAGCCATACTTTGGTCCAGTTATTACTGCTTTGAATTCATTTTCTTTCATTACAACAGCTTTCATATTTTCAATACATACATACTTGACAGGTTCTTGTACAATTATAAAATTTGTTTTATTTAAATGTCTTTCTATGCCTTTCTGTGTCCTGTTGCCTCCTAACACATATGCTGATATTGAATATACACCTGTATTAAAAAACTGAACAGGCAAGGCAATGATTTGTGAGCAATTTTTCTGGCAGTTGTTTCCATGTTTTCTTCTAAGCCTTTTGTTATATCCATTACTTATCTTAACAAAAAGTGTTGTAAACGGTTCCAAAACAGTAAAATTAAATGTCAAAAAAGAGTTTTTCGGAGTAGCATAGCTCCCATTTCTTAAACCAGTAACAGGGCCTTCAACAGCAAGACTTAAAATTCTTCTTGGTGAATTCTTTATATCCCAGCATTTACTGAAATTGGTAAACACACCATCCAACGCTGAAGCACAGAGCCAGTGCACAGCAGATGGAAGGTGAATATCAAACTTTACTTCATCTTCGTTGTACATTGACTTCTTAGATGCCACATTGTTACCATCTGTTGTGAAATTAAAATGAATAAAATTGCAAGCTGGTAAGGATCCTTTTTTTGTAGCAAACCTAGCAATCACTGACACAGATGATTGGCCCAGTAACAGAACTTCTGGGAGAAGATTTAATTCCTCTAGAAGACAAATGTTTGTTGAATACAGTTTGATGGTACAATTCTTGTCGAAGCAGCTAAAAGACATAACATTAATTTGTTAGCTAAGTCTGTTAAGGTTTGCATTCTATCACATCTATCCACTATCCATTAAAAACTAAACATATTTCAAAGATAATGTTGTGTATATAATATATCAGATTCTAGCATAAAAGAAAATGGGTGCATTTTCCCTAAAAAGGGCACTTATTGACATTTAAAATCATAAAAAGGGCATATCTTTCATTTAGAAACCCTATTTGAGTGCATTTTTAAAATTTTAGCATCCAAAAATAGGGAACTACTTTCCATAGACGATGGAAAAAAGGTCTAAAATATGCTCTGAATATATAAACTATAATATATAATAAACTAAAACATATGAATATATAAACTATAACATATATTTAAACTAAAACATTTGATTATCTATCTTACTCTTGAATTCAAACAACTTCTAGAAAAAATAATTTTTCAGGCTTTACATACTAACCTGCATTTCTGTAGATAGGTTGCATCTGTGAAACACATGCAGCTCTTACCTTCGTATATTCCAGCAAATGGAAACCAACTGAAATATAAAAACATCTAATCAAGAAGAAACTGTACCATAAAAGAG
>JANTOQ010443794.1:0-11586 GCA_027564595.1 Bythotiara depressa
TCGGGAGATTTTTATCCTGAGCGGGAGGTCGGGAGCATCATCGTTACATCGGGAGACTCCCGGTCATAACGGGAGAGATGGAATGTCTGTATATAATACTACTCTTGATTGGTGAAAAACTGAAATTTATTCATTTCACACCTCACAAATATATAAATGTTTTTTGGACATAAAAAAGTGAAAGTCCTTAATGCAGTATGTCACTTTTATATCCGAAAAGCATTTTTCTGTATATATATACAGTAGTGAAGTTTTTATATTTCAATCTTCCACAGAGTTGGTGCTTGTGGAGATGTGAAGTAAAACTTTCCTACTTTCTCATTGCTCATGTCCAAAATCATTAAATAAAAATGATCCCTTTCATAATAAAATATATAATCAATAAGACAATTTTTGCTAAATATTTTATTAAAACGTTTGATTGAATTCTTTATTGCGCCAAACAACAAACATTCTCATTACAGTAACAATCACTCACATTGCGTCTTTACTCACTAATGTTGTATTTTATAATTATTTAAATTTGCACACCTTCTGGATGCTTATTATGATGTTGTTGATTGGTTTAACAAAATATGGCAATCGCGAGACCTTTATTTTTGTTTTTAAAACAACTGACTTCCGAATATGGCAATAGTTCGCATTGAAAAAAGTATTATATACAGTCACCACTTCGAGTATACAGAATGTTCAGACATAGAAAAAAAAACTAAGAAGAGGAGTGCAATGTGTAAACATGAAAGTGGCAAACTAGTGGAGGTAGCAAGGAATAAAGTTTTAAATGCTGCAAATGAAACCGCTTTATTTAAACTTTTTGAGTTGCTTATAAAAAATATTAAAGAGGCAGAGAAGGATAATTTTTAGTAGCATAAGTGAAAGAACTGACAAAGTGGCTTATACTTTATTGTCGGCTGTTCGACTAGGTGAGGATATGATTAAAAATGGTGTGTATTCTGTTGAGGTTTGCATGTTCTCCATGGAAAATCAAAATTTAGTGACGTAGATTAAAAACAGGTCATTCTACCAGCAATTGTTTTGATAACGAAAGAAAGAGAAAGGTGTTTTTGATATAATTTTTTTATGTTTTAGTTTCAAAGTTAGTACAGCATTTTTGCTGGTGGATTTCTTTTCGTTGAAAGATAACATTGTTTCTCACAATACAGTTTGTGGCCGATTTAGGCGATCTAGAATGAAAATTTTATTCGTTGCCCAACCTTGGTGGGCGACATTTACTTAGGAGTCTCTATACAATTTGTCACCAGTCACACAGTTTTCTAAACATGCACCTGATAATATAGCAATTGATAAAAATATATATTTTCACTGTACTGTAAGAGAGATTTTAAATTAATATAGTGGCCTGTATACAGATTTTATACTTTTATTTAACTTTGATAATGTATATATATAATTCTGAGATATTTCCCTTGAAAAATGTTTTGCTGTTGGGAGGAAGCAGAACTTTGAGTTCATTAAAATTAAAAAGAGAGTAGAGAAAACCAAAGCATTTTATGTGAAGATATTTGACGGAACATCATGGAAAATTGTCAAGATATCATTACTGAAAATTGACAATATTTTACTTTTTCTGAGAAGTGTTGAGGGCACAGCTATTCAGCAATGAGAGCCAAAAGAAGCTTCTTTTTCACAATGTTTTATGTTTTCCTTCCCTCCAAATGATAATAACTAATATATATATATATACAGTATATATATATAATAATCAGAAAATGTTTTGTGAAACTAGTTTCTGAAATATCCACCTTATTGTCGCTTTGTCAGTCGTTTTTCATACTTTTAATGAAGTTTGTATTTGAAGATAGTACCTTTACTGTTATAGTTAGAATCTTAATATAAACAATCAACTATAATTCTAATTATGTGTCCAGAGAACAAGAACGTAACAAACTGTGCATCTTATTAAAAAATAATTGAAAAAGTTTAGAATTTTATCTTTTTTTATCTTTGGAAACTTTCACATTACTTGTGGAACTCTAGTTTGATATATAATTGTGGTGCATTGTTCCAATATATTTTTGTTCTGCATAATATTAGGTCATACATTCACATAAATATTCAGTTGTATATAGTTTTTATTGACTATTCTTCAACTGATCTAGTGAGTGGTAGTCATAAAAAATTCAACCTCCTTCCTTGATCAAATTTAGAACACATGGAAATACTGGAGCTTGCCAATCAGTCAAATTGCTCAGGCAATTGGCTTCACCTCCAGTTATCCCAGAATATCCCTTTCCACCAATGTCCTGTAGTTTTTAGTTGTCTTACCTTCATGGGTGACCACTGTTATTAAAGTGTTTCATTATATCATCACTGACTTAACAAAATCAAATAAATTTTAAATTCAATATATAACATATATATATAATTTTAATAAATTTATACAAGTAATTCCAACATGAACACAGTGAAGGGATTTGAAGTTTATTTATATGCATTATCTGTATTTATTTATTTATTAGTTCAATCTCAAGTCACTGTGAAAGATACAGATGAACTTCCCTATCTTGAAGTTATTGCTATTGTTGGTGCCACAATCACACTCACATGTGACACAAATCATGAACAGTATGACATTGTCACTTGGTGGCGAAATGATTCACAATCTATGGTGGCACAAAAGCAACTAAGTTACTTACATGTAAGTGTCGATTTATTATATAGTGTTTAAAACAATGCACTAATTTTTTATGAATTCCTTACGCTCTCTCTCTATATACTTTTGTACTTTTGTAATCAAAACTGTCACATTTAGCATAAAAATTATGTTTCAGTCAAAACAAATCGCCTTGATTGTGTGATCATTTTTATTTATCACACCGGTATAAAACAAATCAGGATTGTTTTCATAAGAACTCTTTATAATGTGTTTGTGAATATATAAATCTTCTTAAAGCGTAGGGTATTTGTTTATTTTTTGAGGTGCACACTTGATTTTGAATATCATCCCGTTATAGAATAAAAAACCCATTATTACTTGTTGATGATTATGTAGAGAGTTATTAATGACACAACATATTTAAATGATGCTTCAGTCATGGTAGAATACACAGGAAATGGTAGAGAAAGTTATTAAGTAATCTTTCCAGCTTCGGTCTTTGTTTATTTTATTGCATGATCTTATTTATTACATCTTTATTTTAGAATATAAGCCAACCTTTGACCATACAGGTAATATTATAAAATTAAATTAGCTTAAAACTGTTAAACATGAATACATATATACCCATATAAATAAACGCAATAGTAAAAAACTGAACAAGTGGAACAATCCAGTAAGTCCAGAACTTATACCATTTTGGGCATTCCTCCCTGCTAGCTAAATAAATATATTTTCTGAAGTGTCTAGTTTTGACGTTGTTCATCTTGCTTGTCTCACATGTTTAGTAATAAAAAGCTCAGCAATGGAGAACATACCAATACACCAATTTTTGTGAAATTAAAAATACGTTTCTGGAGTCAACGGATTTTGATAAAACACAAAAATGTGTGAACTATGTGACAATTTATTGATTAAATATCAGGGAACATTCTAGATCTTTTTTGCCTTCAACTATTGAAGGCAGTGCCCTATTTTTGAATGAATGTAGAGTAGAGGTGAACATGAGAAAGGAGTGTAGCTGACAGTGACATAATAACATCATTATCATTAGTACTTTTATCAAATTTCAAGGTATATATTTTTGAAGAACACAATTTTTTACAAAGCCCATTTTGTGAATCCAGCATTTCCCCGAAACTGTATTAATTAGAAATCATTTCCCAAAAACTGCATTCTGTCTGAAACCACATCCATATCCATGGCTAATGCTCGATAGAACAAGTATATATGTATGGACCTTGTTACCTATAGAGTATTAAATGGTATTTTCATTGATCAATGTGAATTAGAACTTCAGAAATTTCAGCAAAATATTGTGAATTTCTTTAATATTCTTTCTTATATCTACTCCCTATCAAAGTAGATTCTTAAATTAATTTATTGCCAAAAAAGTACTCAAAATTAACTTTATTCTTGGTTTAATGTATGTTACATGCAACTATGTTGGAGAAGGAATAATGTGAAATAAATGATTAATTTGCAGTGTTGTCTTTTTTACCGGGTTGTTCTTCTTGTTCAGTCTTTTATTAACATCGTATTTAACCCATATACATATACATGCACTAAACTACACTTATGTTGATTCATTCTGGTAACAAGGCATATTATTTCCAAACTAACAGAATTGCTTTCAATTATTTTTACAAAACTCCTCTCAAAAGAATCAAATTGTTTATAATAATATTCATCTATGTTAATCTTGCTGGTATTGTATGATTGATCTGGTTGGCTCAGTGTGGTGGCGTACACCTGTAATCAGGCTATTCTGAGGCTAACGTTTGGGTTTTTTACATAGGCTATTGCCTCATCCAAGGTGGTCCTTAGGAAGGACATCCAGATCATAATTATAGTCATGGTTCCAGATATCTTTCTGTGGGAAGTCCCACATGTAACTGATATTAGCATAGAAAATGCACATAAAATGTATAAACAACGATATTGAAACGAGATTCTAGAGATGGCCATTGTTGACTGCTAGGTGGATAATAAAATTCATTTAAACTGTTGGTGCTGTTTGTGGAATTAGTTGCATTCATTCTAATTAAAAATGTAATCTTAATCACCATCCATGATTAAATAAGCTTAAATAAATACACAAGGTTAAGTAAATAAATAAACTCATTGATGAATTAATGCGCTTTTTATTTTGCACCTTGTTTCGAAATATGTGATTATTAGTGATCTAATAAATGTATGCTAAACATCATTAAAATAAGCTACCTCTTGTACCTAGGACACATCAGTGTGTAATGTATACATGTATAAAAAACATCAGTGTGTAATGCATACATGTATACAAAACATCAGTGTGTAATGTATACATGTATAAAAACATCAGTGTGTAATGCATACATGTATAAAAAAACATGACATTATTTAAAGGTTACACTTTTTTTTTTGCTTCATAGATGTACTAGATATTTATTCACTTTAAAACCAAAGTTCATTCATTTGAAAGTTTTTTCATGAATGACACACTTTTCAAATAAAACACTGAATTGAATACCTTATTTAAATTGATCACCTTAAGATCAGACAATCAATATCTTTGAAGATAATACAAATATCTCATGGATAAATTAAAATCTATTTTATTTTATTCAAGGCTTGATTAGATATTTTTGTTCTTGAATATCTGGGAGTATGTTTTACCCAAACAAACTTTCCATATATGGATTATTTGAAGAATACCTATGGAATATTACATGTGCACAACAGGACCTATGTAATATACTTACTGAATAACATCTAGAAGGTTGTATTTAATCAAAACACTTTTACCTTTAGGTGAACAAGAACTATCGTAAACGTGTAAGCTTCGAAGGGAAAAGTTTGATAGTACGATCATGTAAAGTTGCTGACTCGTCATTTTACTACTGTGAAAGCACTTCTCTTGGTAAACATTTGATTGGTAATCTTACCAAGTTAACTGTTCAAGGTATGTAAATATAATAAACATTTTAATGGAAAGTGTGACCAGGTATAAAAATGGATGAATAGTTCCTTACCTGATTAGTTATATTCATTTACAAGGCCTAATCATAGTTTGTAGCACTGTAAAAACTTTTAAGGATGGTTCCCTAACTGGACCGAACAAATTTCAAACAAATATAATACCTACATAAAAATACTGGTGAAGTAAAAAAAAAAAAAAAAATTTTTTTCCTGTCTGGAGAAAATATTTTCCTGCTTGGAATTGGGCGTGTTTTTATTATGTATATTTTAAAGTGGCAAAGAAGCATTGTGTTGTTAAAAATTTATAATTTATTTTTAAAACTTATTTATTTTTAAAATGTTGTTAAGATCCAATCAAAAGTTTAAGAAAAATGCTAGTAGTTTTATTTTAATTTGTTTTTATTTTCTTGGTGTACCGTGAGAAAAAACTAATTGGGTTACTGCAAAAATGTTTTAAATGACAGGAAATGAGGAAATGAACATAATGAATTAATTATTCATCTATTTTTAATTTTAAAAAAAAATGATCACTTCCTGTTATTGTTTTGAGAAAAGCTGGAAATGAAGTTTTTTTAATGCTAAGGGGATCTCTGTTACCTGTTTACTGTAGCTGAATTGAGATCATCCCATTCCCAGATGAGTTGTTTGTTTGTGACTATTACAGGGGTTATCAAGCAGTGATACCTGTATATAATTTCTATATCTTCATTAAGATAATCATATAAAATTGCCATTCATACCTACTGTATGTTTGTGTTCCTACCTTATTGATTTTCAAGCAATAATTACAAAACACATAATTTGCTCAAAGACAGATCATTGTGTTATATAGATAATATAATGCTGGATGTTTATTTAAAAGTTCCATCAATAAAATTTAATTAATAAAAGTTCACTGTTTTTTACATAAAGAGAAGGGACTTAATTAACGCAGGGTGCACACCTTACAAATCCACAGAAGATTTATTGATTTATTTGTTTTGTTTAACATTCTATTCATTACAGGGTTTTTTTCTGCTTTTAGAAATATAATGAATAAAAAAACATGTTCATGAATAATCATGTATAAAAACCATATTTATATATTTATAATAATCATGTATAGAAACCATATTTATATATATTTATACTGCTTATGGCAGATGTGCTTTTGAAGCCATCACACATTAATTTTTTCAAGCCACAACACAAGTTATTTCATGAGAAGCTTTCACCTTGACATATGTAACTGAAACAAAACAAGTAATAAAACTACCTATAATAAATTTTATGATTGTGAGAAAGAGATGAAGTTCAAAGTAAAATCATTGTATAAATTAAATGCTTGAATAATTTTACTCAAACTGCATTCATATCCATAGCATGTGCCTCATTCAACTCTGTTATCAGCTTCTGATTCTTTCTGATTGGTGGTTATGAAGTGTCAGCCATACATGTTTTACATTGTATTAGTGTACAAATGACAGACAAAGTAAGATCAAATGTTTTTGAAGTATTAATTAAGCAAGATGGTAAACTAAGGTTAGTGGGAGATTCTTAAAAGTATTTATTACTCAAAAGTATGCTTGTTGGATATAAGTTTGTAAAAGCTGTCAAAATGTTTGTTCAAGAAGGTTTTATTCCAGCTATGTTTACATCAGGTGAATGTTCATTGTATTCTCTGGCATACAAACTATGTAAAACAAAATCTGCAGTAATTTCATGCACAGGAAAAGCAAAAAAATAGTTTTCTTCCCATACAGTGGCTTGGTGATTTTTTTAAATACACCCATTCACTGCTGAAATACATCCAAAACAATTTTAATCAGGAATCTTAAGCATGAAATAAATTTGTGAGGATACTTGGATAAATTTTTGGAGTTTTAAAAACAGACATTATCTTTTTACTTCGAAACTTGAAAGTCAATGCACAAGGTCTCATCTCATTTGTGTTTTAATAACAGAATGTTGTACAACTATAGCAGTCAAGTTGATTTGTTATCATTTTTATGAAAATCTAAAACCACACTATGTATTTCACAGACATATGAAATGTCACCCTTCAATTTCTAAAAACAGTCCCTGAAAAAACCAGTCAGTGAAAAAGACAATTTCAAGATTTTTTAGTAAATTATTAATTCACAACCTTTCTTCAACATAAATTACTTGTAAAACTGCCTGAGAATTAATAATTTTATAAAGAGAAAAATTCACAACAGATCAGTGTTTTATTATGACTATGAGGTTTAAAAATAAACATTTGTTTAGCTCTCCAGCACAACTCTAAATTAAAACTTTTATATATAATTATTGCAAGAGAGGGTGAAAAAGATAAGCCAACATTTTTACCCTTCAGTTGTGTATTTTAAAGGAAATTATCAATGGTAGAATGAAATGTAAATGTTAATGTTTATCAGAGGAGAATAAATAAATCAATCAATCAAACCATTAGACAAAAGAAACAGTTATGAGACGACTGAGATGCTGGAGACAGAGTCACATAATGTAGAAACTGTAGTATTCATCACACATTGGGCAGGAAACTAACTATTTTTATGGATGACCTATCAGATGAATATAGCTTGCTATATTGAGTTTACTCCTATATAATGAATATATTTACATATAATGAATATTATTAACCATCTTTAAGTTTGATTGAACACAAAATGAATAGCTTTTTAAGATACATCCATGAAATTTATGTAGAATGGTTTAAGAATTGAAAGAAATATACCACAACAGCATGTCTCTTTATAATTACATTAACCTTATATAGTTATACATTAACCTTATATAGTTATACATTAAACTTATATAGTGTGGAGCTGTGGCACAGTGGTGAGCGAGTTGAACTTGCAATCCAAGTGTTGCGGGTTCGGCTCCCATTCACACCACAGTGCAAAGTATAGGTCATGTTTATATGTTTGTGTGCATCACAAAATATGCCTATGATGCGATATGTGAATGTGCTCCTGTGTGCAGTGTTGTGTAATGTGTGTGGTTGTAAAACACTCTAAGCTGAAAGCTTAGGAAAAAACAACCATATATGGTAATACATTCAACTTATATGGTAATACATTACCTTATATGGTAATACATTCGCTTTATATGGTAATACATTCAACTTATATGGTTTTAAGGGAGTGCTCCTGCAAAAAAAATTGATTTCTAAAAACAAAAAATTCAGATTCAGCACCTAAAAATTGATTAAGACCAATTATTTTCTTATTTCTAGTAATTTTTTGGTTTTAGCAGTAATGCTGCAAACTTTTAAATTTTGTGCTGCAGCTTTCAAATAAGTTTTGTGATGTCATTGTCGACACAGTTCAAAAAATCTTAAAAGATGCGTGAACGAGAAGTTTAAAATAGGTTCTTGAAATAACTTTATTTAGCGGTAATTTTTAAAATAAGTAAGTATTCTAGTGACTTTAAAAGTTAACATCATCTGGTGGATAAGCAAGCTCACATTCCGTTCTTTCAATGATGAAGACCAAGAAGAAATATTGACTTCCCTCATATGCTTGCAGCCATTTCAATTTGAACCCAAATGAGTCATAGAGACTGACGATTCTGAAAAAAATGCATTTTAAATATATATTTATTTAAGAATTTTACGTATGAACTTGTGAATCTTCCATAAAAACTTCATCACAGTCATTTTTTTCTACTGTACCTTATCACACAACAACTTCTTTGTGGTTTGTTTTTATTCCTTAATACACATTCTCAAAAAAAATTATGTAAGCTAGTATATATATTATAATCTGTAAAAAAAACTCATGTACTCATGCATGTAACTTATTATTAGACACACCAATCATAATACAATCTATTTTAGCTAGCTCGAAAATGTTTTCAATTTTAATAAAGAGAAATGAAAAGAAATAATAGATATATATATTATTTTTACAAATTCGTTATGAAAGTTTTGTTATAAATGATAAAATTGTATAATTAGTAAAACATTTTACCAATTCTACACAAGGTCAAGATAATCAATCATCTAAAATACAATGAATTTAAAAAAAAATGTTTTGAAGAAGCAGGAAACTTAAATCGATGTAAGAAGTACGATGAGACATAGAGAATCTTCAAATCTCGTTCAAAGCACTGCTAATCAAAGTATAAATGACAGATTCTTACTTATCATCTATCTTTTGGTGTTTTGCTCGTTTTAAATTATTCAACCATATTTTCTTAAATTTTTCATCTCGCGAAAGAAGTCCTTTCTTCTTCTTTCTTCTTGCTGCTTGAATGCTTTTTGTAATCCATGACAGAACAGTAAATCATGGTACAGAACAGTAAATCATGGTACATTTATCTTATTTTACCTATACATAATTCTTACTCTGCAAAAGCTAAAATATATATCAATTTTTCACTAACAACATGTATACAGCAACTATTCATGAATGAAGTTTGTCATCAATGACGTCACATGAATTGTCTACAGCTCATAACTCAAAAGCACATCTTTCAACGGCTTAAAACCCAAACGTTTACAGTAATTTTACAGTTCTACTAGGCTAATTCATGTGTGCTGAATCCAATTTTGTTGAAATTTGAAAATGTGAAATCCACTCCTTAAACTAAATTGCAAAAGCTAGTCATTCACAACTAACATACAATAATAATAACAAATAAATACTGTGTGTGTGTATGTGTGTGTGTGTGCATATGGTTTTATGAACAAGGACTCACAAATTGTGTCATTAATCCAATGTGACATTGATTTCATGATTTCTAATGGGACCTTGATTTCATCGTCGTTCATTATTACAAGATGAATATTCGTATTCTTCTCATTTCCTTGAAAATATAAATTATTTATAAAACTTCTTTTATAAAACTTATTTTGTAACTCAGAAAAATCTTCTTTTTCAGATATCAACTTTACTCATACATATATGCATGTATATGATAGTGAGATTATCATAAGTTGAGAGGTCAATGGATTCTTTTGTTCTCATTGGAACAATTATACACTGATTATACACAGGATAGTGAAGTGAAGTGAAGTGAAGATGAGTGAAGAAAATATAATGACATTTTTAGTAGTAGTTCAGGGAAAAGTAATTTCATATTTTTCTTTGTGTACCGAGTGGACTGTTTTACCAAGTGGACTGTTTTAGCAGTTTTATGAAAACATTTTATGTTTTGAAGTTATATTTTTTTATGTTTGATTTTTTTTTTAAATAATGCTCAACCACATGAACACATGAATGCAAAATTCCTTTTTTATCTCCAAATGTTGCTGTGTTTTTAACAGATTTTACTCCATCACCTTTTTATGTTCTGCCCATAAGAATAAAGCTTCATAATTTCATAGTCATGTTTATATTAAATATGTTACATTATTTTCTATCATAGTCCAGCTGTTGTAATATTCTTATAAAACCATTCTTCTCCTGGATAGACATATATACAGGGTGGCCAGCCTTCCTAAATTCACCTAAATAACCTAAAATAAAAAAAAGGCTAAAAGATGGCATTTCTCCTAAAAATCTCCTAAAATTTGGTCATGTGTTCACACAGTTCAAGAACTGAATTTAAACTCTTTTCTTTAGTTTATTTTTTGCATGTGGATATCCATAAAAAGCATTATTGGGTGCTAGAAAATGGAAGTCTCTTAAAATCTCCTAAATAATTAGGGATATCCATAAAAAGCATTATTGGGTGCTAGAAAATGGAAGTCTCTTAAAATCTCCTAAATAATTAGATGCTTTTCAATGGTTTCATGCCATTTTCTCCTAAAATATCACACAAAAAGTTTCTAAAAAAAACTAAAATCTCCTAAAAAATTAAATTTTGAAACCTCTGGCCACCCTGATATGATGTAGTTGTTTTTTAATGTGTTGGTACTGTTATGTTGTTGGCATCTAATATGGATTGTCCTAGTCAATACGTTCTATGAATCATGTTGTAACAGTCCTTTTTTATTTTATTATTTTATATTATTATTAAAAATATATTTACACAGGAATACTCAATTCAACGTTATAATAACATTGTTATCATATGAGGTCCTG
>JANTOQ010443905.1:0-11585 GCA_027564595.1 Bythotiara depressa
ACAAATCGTTTCCTTTTACGAATGGTGTTAGCTAAAAGAGGTGAAAGATTGTTTTGTTGTGATTACTCTTTATATTCCGTTTATATTTTTGTTTACAACACAAGAATACGTGACAAAACAGGAGAGAGGCAGATGTAGCAGTGTGCATCTATAATCTAGCTACTTAAAAGTCTAGTGGATGACAGTTTCACTTTGGAGTTAGTATTGTTGAGCGGACATTCCTGCTTGACTTTCAGAGTCAATTAAAAACTTCTGTAGCTCAAATGGGAGCATTAATGACAATCAGGACTTCAATCGCAGGACCCTCATTGATAAGTATGAAGATGATATCCTGGTTAAATATTCATAAATAAGTAAATAAATAAATTGATCTATTTTGTTGAGACCAAATCTATTATGAATGATGATGTATCATGTGAAGTACATAACAAACCACTTGTACATTTGTGGCACTGTTATAGAGGTAGTAGTGGGTATATATATATTTTATTAGGTTAGTTTCCTTTATTTCAAAGTAGACCTGTCTTTTGTTTCCAGAAGGAGCCATGAGCAAAATTCTGGTTATATTTAAAGCTTCCGTTTGTGTTACAAACATTCTCAGCTAGTTTTATGAGTTAAGTTATATGCTTTCCCTCTACCAGACAACTCCACAATTGACCTAAGGATAAGCAGAGTGTTCATCTATTAAACATTAATTTTGGTCAGTGGTAGAGGTCGAACTTAACTTAAGTCTGCTTCGCTACCAACTGAGCTAATGCTCCTGAAATGCACTAGGGAATTCAAAGCTCACTCACACCAATCAAATCTAAAAAATAATTAAATTATCCTGTCTTCAAATCAAAATTACAGATAAAATGAAATAAAATATACCAGATTTTTTTTTGCCTCCTCAGTTAAGTTTAAAATTTATTCTGGAAACAAATAAAAATTGATGTTTCTTAAGTAAAATTGTGAAAAGAAAAAACAGACACTGAGAGAACCTCTCTCAAAAATGTTTGCTAAAATGTTGTAGTTTTGCTGTTGTTCTCTACTTTGCAAAATAAAGTTTATTTAAAATGTTCTCCATGAGCATGACATTTACATAATTCTAAAAGTTGGCCAAACTGTGGCAATATAATGGATGGAGTCTTTAGAAGTACATAACTGACAAAACCAAAAATATACCTGGGCTGTATACAGGTGATGTAAACATCCCAGTATAAACAGAAGAAATATGAACTGCATTTTATTAAAAGCAAAAACAAATTACTGTGAAGTAGGACAACATTTCAAGCTTTGTCAAAAAAGATATTGGAATGCACGATCCTATGAGGTTTCCTGACAACACCTGCTCTAATACTTGTTTTCTGTATATTTTAAATGGGAAGGTGCTAAACACACCAAAAGTCTATTACTTTATGACTGGGATTATAGTACAGCTTTATATTTTGATGTTGGACTCTTATTTTGCAGATCTTCATCAATCACTTACGTTTGTTTAAACACATGTAATTTCATGAGAGCATCATAAAAACTTGGTGCTACATAATGGTCTTCCTCAATAAACATGACAGGTCCATTATTATCCTTTGTGACAAGTAGCTGATCGAACACCATGTTGATCTTAAAAAATAAAATACAATTTATTAGCAATTTTTATCATCGATGATGTTCCAATTTCAAGAACATACAGTAGTACACAATTTGTACATAAAATACAATCTTGGTATACTAGGCTTACAACTTATAAAATACAATCTTCATATACTAGGCTTACAGTCTATAAAATACAATCTTGGTATACTAGGCTTACAGTCTATAAAATACAATCTTCTTATACTAGGCTTACAACCTATAAAATACAATCTTCTTATACTAAGCTTACAACCTATAAAATACAATCTTCTTATACTAGGCTTACAACCTATAAAATACAATCTTCTTATACTAGGCTTACAACCTATAAAATACAATCTTTGTATACTAGGCTTACAATCTATTAAATACAATCTTCTTATACTAGGCTTACAACCTATAAAATACAATCTTCGCATACTAGGCTTACAACCTATAAAGCAGTTTGGAACATATATCATTCATCTTTATAAAACATTATTTTTCCTCTAAAACATATTTTTCTCCAAATATTTTGTGCACAAAATCAGTATACTGACATCAAATTTGCTCTAGATTAGCTCTAGGTTATACCATGATTCATAAAGAAAAACTACCTTCCACCACCAATGGTGTTTAGTCATAGTATACTGTGCTTCTCTAAAGTGTCCATACATATCTGGATGTTCAGCATTCAGACAGCGCTTTCTCAGTGCTCTAAAGTGAAGTACAAATACTTAGAATGTTGTTTCAAGATGCTGTTCCTGCTGCTATAGGGCCTATTCTAATCTATGTATAAAAGAGGGACCAGATTTCAGACACTCTGTACCTTTCCTTAAAATTTTATAAATTGTCTAATGTTTTGAAAAAAGTGTGCTTTTATAGGAACTTTCTTTTTGGTAAAGGTTTATATTCAATGACATCAAACTTAATTGATTTCGTACATTACATTACCAGCAATTGCGTGGATAGTATTGTCATTATATCCAACATCTCTAAGAGAATTGACCAGTAGCTCATAACATAGTCAAACAAAGTATAAGGAACACTATTTTGCAGTAATTGAAGCCTTTATATTTTACTTTTGGCTTTAGCTTTATATGGTCCAAGTTGTTGTTCAATTGATTCTTTCCACTGTCAAAAGTAAAATTCCACCCAGCATATCTTACATCATCACAGATTAATAAGGTTTCAACATTAGATTATTCTTATAAAGAACAGGACTCTACCCTGGAGTTCTACAATCCTGCAGATAAAATACTGAGCTAAGCTACCAAAATAATCCAAATGAGTTCCACAAGCAAGTATTGAAATAGTACCTATGTACATAAAGAATCTCAGAGATAAACTATTTCAGAATAACTGATAGCTTGACACTTAGGATCCTTTGTAGATTCTGACTTAACTGTGATCATAAAGCATGGTTGCAAAGGGGGTGAACTGAAAACACTTTAACACTTTCCCTGTTTGTTTGATGAAAATACACTGGCGAGTGTGAATCAACTGAGTTTCTTGTCAATACCTATCCCCATTCTAGTTTTATGGACACTCTACCAATAGGTAGGGAACATCCTAAAACTGCAAAAGTATTTTGTGAAGGGTTTTCAATCAGACAATCCTGCACATAATATACTAAAACAAGGCGCCAAAATAATCAAAATGAGTTCCAATGAGTGAAATAGCATCATATTTACACATAGAATCTCTTTGTTACTATTTATGAATGCTCTACTGAATGGAAAGGATTGTAGAATATTATTTGTCTGCAGAATATATAAACGTACTTATGTACAGAGAAATTATTTATGATTTGTAAATCTCCTAAATATATATGACTGAACAGAAATTAATTTTTTTTCTTCTTTTTCTTCATGATGTATAGAAAATAATCTTACTCTTCCTTATTGATATCCCGTGGGCAATCATCTTCACTTTGACCTGGGAACACATTGGGATATAGCTGTTGAGAGTATGGAAAAAATATCTGAATCACCTAAAAAAACAAAAGGAACAAACAATCTTTATTTATATTTTTATAAATAAGGAGTGATTGCAGTTTTATATAATATATTTATCTAATATTAAGGGAATATATTTATCTAACATTAAGAGAATCTAGTAATTTAATATATATCTTATTACAAATGTTTGGAAAAAAATGTTCAAAATAAAAAAACATATATATACCTAGTTCTAAACCCCTTTTTGTTTTGATTTCACTGACATTGTGTGACAATAATGGGTTAAATTCAAGACTAAAAAATTTACTCATAAACTTGTCAAGTCATGGCTCGAAATATATGTATCTTTCTTTGTGGAAAGGGCCACATGTGACTGACCTATGCAAGCACAGAAAGCACTTGTTAAATACACAACAACAACATTGCATCCAGAAAAAATAAATGCACAACAAAACTCTTTTGTACTGTCCTTCCACCATTTTATTTCATTTGCCACTTAATCACATTCCCAGAAATGTAAAAAATGAAATTTTCTTATAGTTTACTTCAACTATGGTTTTAATGATATCAAACTATGTAGAAAATTCAGTAAACTGTGATGGAATTGATGCAAGCTGTGTTAACTTTGGACCTCAACTATGAGGTTTAGTTGCATACTTTTAATCTGCAATATATTATTCATTTACCTGTGGTTGGGTCAGTTGTTGTATTATGTGTTGGCGTTTGTTAATATGGTGCAGAGTATTATTCATTTACCTGTGGTTGGGTCAGTTGTTGTATTATATGCTGACGTTTGTTAATATGGTCCAGAGTATTATGAATTTACTTGTTGTTCTGCAAATTATAAATATTCAATTTTAATCTGCACTCCTATTCAACTTCAAATGATCCAGTAGAAGGTGGTCATACAAAATTCCCTCTTCATTCTCCTAGGTCATAATTTCTACTTTTGATGTTTAATTTTTGTTTATTTGACATCTATTTTCTAGTTTTCATAAGATTGGCTTCAATTTAATTTAATGTAAAGTATGTATGTAATAGTCAGGGTGCCAGGCACTTGTTTTTTCAGTCCTGTTGTGCCCTCTTGGTAGAAAGTTGGGACCTATTTTTCCTGTTAATATGGTCCCTTGGTGGTAAGAAATCAGGGCATGTACTCAAAAATTTAGTTTGAGAATTTTTTTACAGGGGGTTCAACTGACATAACTAGTGGAAGTTTGTCCAAAAAAGTCCAAGTAAATGTGCCCCAAATCAACTTCAATAAAACATCAATAAACTATATTTTCTCAGTAAACTTCTTAAAATGGTACAGGTTCAGGAACATAAAATGACTAATTTCAAATTTAAAAAAATTGAAAAAACCATAAGGGCGGAGTTATGACATCACAAATGGAGAAAAATCGAACAAAAACAAGAATATACGGTTATAAAGAGGACCGTATCAGAGTAAACAGCACATTCTAGCGAGGTTGCATAGTTTAAAGTCATATTGCAGTCCCCATGCAAAAATCGTTTATATTCATAATGGCAGATTTCTAATACAAACATACGAAACACATGAAATTATGCAATGGAGATAATTTGTTTATATATGCTTTTTGAAACTGTTATTGTAGTATACTGCATATAACAATATTTCAACTCTATACTAATAACTAAAAATGACTGTACTAGACTGCACTCATTTCCAAAATCCATAATGGCAGATTTACATCCTCATAATGCAGATAATTCTAGAAAAAAACCAGAAACAATTTAGTCAATGGTCATAGTTTATTTGTTTCACTAATCCAATTTCTGATTTCACATTTGAATGTTTTAAAAGATGTTGTACTTGCATATTCTATGTTGAACAAGATGTATATAATTGGATGTTAAAGGAAGTTAAGAACAGACTTTCAGTCGCCATATTATGCAGGTATTTCATGCCTTAATTTTGGACATTAATGTGAGATAAGTGATATCTTGTGATGCGCAACAGAGTAGATATGGCATCAACTGTCTGCATTATTATATAACTGGAAGTCACTGCAGTTTCATCAAACATTTGAAACATTTTCGTGAAATATTAATCTTTATAACAAAGTGTTATCAACCAGGATATAATAACAGCAACAGTTCTTCTACCTGTTGTTGAGGCAGATTATCAACACTTAGTCTGTATCACCAGTCAATTGCAAGTATATACACACCGACTAAGTGCAAAGCGGGAGTAAAATGCATGGAGCCACCATTAATGTATGGAGCCACGTAAAGTATGGAGCCACCAATAATGTATGGAATCACCATTTACAGAAATACCCCACAGCGACGACAATGACGAATGCTGACATTTTGCTTTTAGCACTGTATGGATCCAACAGAAACATGTGTGTTCTAGTCTGCTTCAAATACACGGTTTTTTTTTATAAGCAACAAGTTTATAAGCAACTTAGGCTCAGAACTTACAAAAACATAAGCAATTGTTAAGCAACTGCTAAGGCTGAGATTAGGAATAGACTGTTTCCTGAGAACATTACTAATACAGGGAATGTTATGTTATGTAACATAACAATTTTATCGTTTTAACACAGATTTTTTATCTCTTGAATTTGAATGTTAAAGATAATATGACATTGCTTTATGTGTATGTTACAAAATTCGAATGACTTTACATGCAACATTCAAACGTTAAATATAACATGACATTCTTCCTTGTTGTTTCAAAGAGGTTTGTGTTTATTTATATATTGAAGACAAAAGCAGAGTAAGAACCTACATTAAGTACTTCCATAAAATAGTTAAATTATTTGTTAAGCAACCAATAAGCAACAAATCAGGCTGGAATAAGGGAAAAGTTAAGCAACACTGAGGCTGAAACTCAAAAGTCGGTTGCTTATAAAAAAAACCGTGTAGTTTGTGTTCTCTGATGTGCTCATCTTCTTATTCAGGGGCGTATTTACAGGGGTGCTTCTGGTTGCTTCAGTCAGAAACTCTCACTAAATAAAAATGCTTCCTTTCATAATAAAATAATCAATAAGACAATACTTAATCTTTCATTATAAAACATTTGATTGAATTCTTTATTGTAACAAACAACAAACATTCTTGTTAACACTCACTCGCTTTGCATCTTAACTCCCTAATGTTGTATTTTATTTAAATTTGCGTGCCTTCTGGATGTTGCTAATTGACTATATTAACAAAATATGGCTATCACAAGATCTTTCTTTTTGTTTTTAAAACAACTGACTTCCGAATATGGCAATAGTTCTCATTGAAAAAAGTCATTGGTTGATTTTTTAAATGGATCACTTCGAGTAATAAAGTCACCATTTTGAGCATAGAGAATGTTCAGACATAGAAATAAAAAACCTTTAAGATGAGTAGTGCAGTGTGTAAACATGAAAGCAGAAAAACTAGTGGAGGCAGTATCAAGGAATAAAGTTTTTAATGCAGCGAATGAAACCAATTTATTTAAACTTTTTGAGATGCTTTATAAAAAATATTAAAGAGGCAGAAAAGGAGAATTTAAATAGCATAAGTGAGAGAACTGATAAAGTGGCTTATACTTTATTGTCGGCTGTTCGACTTGGCGAGGATAAGTTTAAAGAATCATGTTCTTCAAGGAAAATAAAAATTTAGTAACGTAGTAGATTAAAAACCGGTCGTTCTACTGGCAATTGTTTTGATAACGAAAGAAAGAGATAATTTTAGTTTCAAAGTTAGTACAGCATTTCTGCTGTTGGATTTCTTTTCATTTGAATGATAACATTGTTTCTCACAACATGCACTCATTTCCACTGTGTTAGGAGTAGGAGTAACTTTTTACTTATATTTCAATGGTAAATTTTTTTGCATATTCTGGACATCTGGCACCCTCATTTAGAAAGTCAGATGTCCCAAATCCCACCAGTCGCTGTCTCAATCTTAAAGAAACACAGATACACTTTGTTTTTAATTAAGGTGGAAAGCCCCTCTAGAAAAAAATCCATTATTTTTCAAAAACAAGTTATGGTCTCCTTAGAAGCTAAATTTACTGTAGAATCTGATTATCACACAGAAAAAAACATCTAAAATTGCTTTCCTGGCGAAAAACTGGAATTTAATATCATACCTGCAAAATCTGGTGCCTTAGCAACACCCTTAGCAATGGGTTGTAACAGTTATTATTATGTGTAATCATTCAACTAGGATACTGTAATCAGTTAGCTACAAAAATTAATTAATTAGATTAATTAGCATGCCACAAGTAAAGTGCAAGTTTTTTTACAAACACGAACTACGCAATATAAATATAAATATAAATATGAATTAGGATTAAAATGATGTGATAACACTGCATGTTAAGTTAACTTTTACGTAAAATATGGCACAAGTTGCATTTTTTAAAAATTTAAATGTGTTTTTCTCAAAACAATGAATTCCTAAATTTGGTAATATGCTAATTCAGGAACAGTAAAACTTTATGACACAAAACTTTGCACACTTGCTGTTCTCCTTCATGTAGATGTTTTGCACCAAGAATATGTACAATATATTCAGTGGAAATTGTATAATATAAAAAGGAAATATAGAATTTTGGTCTAGAAATAGACAAATAAAAACCATGTATCTTTTACGAAGAACAATAAAAGTTACATAATATTTTTTTAGGTTCAGAACATTCAATGTATCAATGTGAGACAAACCATATGGTAAAAAACTTCTTCAACCTAATGTTTAGTTATAATCTTATTCCAGTTATCAATAAACCAACAAGGATTACCAGAACAAGTGCCACAGCAATAGATCATATAATAACAAATTCATACCTAAATTCAAATATAAAAACAGGAATTATAAAGACAGACATTTCTGATCATTTTCCTATCTTCTTAGTATCAAATACGCCAAATATTGATGAATACTCTGAAACTACTACAATATATATGCGTTCGATCAACACGGAATCAATCTTATATTTTCCATCTCTTTTAACTAAGTCAGAATGGGATATGAAGCCTACAACAGTTTTCTAAGTAAATTTCAGCTGATGTATGATGAAGCATTTCCTGAAATTGAATTAAATGTTAAAACTAAAAGCCTCCTTAGTCCCTGGATAACAAAGGATTATTAAAATCATCTAAGAAAAAACACAAATTATAAAACAAGTATTTTAAGAATAAAACATACACCAACTAAACTTATTATAAACATTATAAAAATGTATTTGAAACAATAAAATTCCAATCAAAAAAATTTATATTACTCGAATCTGATTATAAAATACAGAAATAATGTAAGGAAAATGTGTTAGTAAGGAAAATGTGGCTAGTAATTAAAGAAGTTATTGGAAAATCAAACGTATCAACTGATCATCTACCAAGGAAACTGCTCTTGAATGGTGAAGAAAGTTATGATAAAAATATATTGCAGAAAATTTTAATAAGTTTTTCATGAATGTAGGTCCAAATCTTCAGGGTACAATTACAGGTTCATTACAATATTAACAACGTTAATCAGGATTAAATTTCATCTACATAAACAAAAACTACTACCAAAATGTGGATAAAAGTTATTTCAATGGCAAAATATACCAAAAGAAAGAAGAAAACTCTTGCCAGATTTAGGGTGCATTTGATTCGCACCTTCTAAAACCCTCCAAACAATCTAAATTCATCTAAAATCCATTTGCTTCGCATTTTCGGATGGTTTGGATGGATTGGATTGCCATCTAAGTCATCCTGCCTCGGAGCAGGATGGTTTAGATGGCTCAAAACCATCCGTCCATTTATTTCATTCTGGAGCACCATCTAAACCATCCAGAATTCAAGCAGACTCAAAGTCCCAAACACTCTATACTCAATATTGGGAATTAAATCGGAGACAAGCGAGTATCATCCCTGTTATGGTAACAGCATCAGCCATTATGGTGCCTCGTTAATTCCGTCTTTAAAAAAAAAGAAGCACAAATTCTTATTGCGTGTACAAAGTAATGAAGACAAACCATCCAAACCATCCAGATTTCATTTGTTTTGCACAGGAGATGACTCTCGATATCTTGAATACTCAGTTTCTCGAACTTTTTGGTACCTCAAACAAAAAGGTTGCCCCCTTGGCCATTTGCCATTCCTTTAAGCTAAACAACTACTCAGTATCTCAAACCTGGAACTTTTCGTTATATCAAACAGATTTTTAAGTTTCTTGGGCAATTTTCTTTTGTTATCTTGAACTTTTTAGTCAAGAGACTAAAATTATATTTTCAGTTTCTTTGGTCCCCTCTCAAAATCGAAGTGTATAATACACTGATAACATAAATTTATGACTTTCAAATTTTTTTGATATTCTCCGTTGGAAATTGACCACTTACTCAATCAAATTTTTATTTTCGAAAATCGAATGTTTTGAAAATTTGAATGGAACAACTTATTCACAAGGAGAGATTAGAGTGTTGTAAACAACGCCAAGTTACGGATTATTTTAAAAAGTTGTAGCCATAAGCATTATGTACTTGAAAAAATCTTTACTTGCATTTTCCAAATTTATTTCTTCTTGTCCACCCTCTACTCGATAAGTTGAACTCTCCATATCTCGAACATGTTGTTGATCCCCTTCAGAGTATGAGATATCGAGAGTCGACTGTATATATAAATATAAACCATCTTTCTAGTCACATATAAACAAATTTACGGGAAAACCATAACTTCAGCGATCTCATTATCTCAATCAAAGAAAATCGATTTTAATCGCATTATTATATTTATTTTGTAATTGCTCATTTTGTGTTTATTTATTTATTTGATCACTTTATTATTAGCTTTTTTTACAGCCGTTAACTTATGGATACGAGCACATACACACAAGAGAATCTAAACGTCTTTATTATTTCAATATTATATAAAATTTCAATTTGAGGAGTTCCCATTTACTTCCACCTGGTGGTTAATGTTTTGTTTATTATGCTTCTGGAGAACTGGAGAATTAATAGAAACCACTCTTCACAGAAGATAAATTACATACAACTTCCCCTTGGAGATTCTTTTATCAGAAGTATAATGACCTTCATTATTCTGAAGACAACTAAAGTTTTTTTTTTGTTAAATATATTTGAGAGAGTGTGTTATTCTTTTACTATAGGTGTAACCTTATTGATGCAGTAAAGAATTCCCACTGGATGTATTTTAGCTAATCGTTTTCAGAATCAAATAAAAAGATCAAGGATTTTCTATTAGTTTTAGGAAACATTACTTCAAAACAAAGATAAAATTCTACCGTCAGTCAATAATGAGTGAAAACAAGTGTCTGCTATATAGAAAAGTTATAGTTATATTTTCAATGTAAGAAATAAGCCAAGCTGTCTTAGAAAAGTATTCTTAGGATATTTTCACAACTAGACATGAAGCAAAAAGCTTTAGGAAAGTGGCCATGACACATTTTCACGACTAGAAATGAAGCTAAAACGACTTTAGAAAAGTGTCCAGGGCTTTTATGTACCAAGAAGGAAGGTTTCTTATACCATAAAACTGTCTTACCGTGATTATATATACTATGGACAAAAAACGTTTATGTTAAAAAACTGTTTTCCCTCAGTTTCATGTGTCACAAATGAACATTTCTAACATTAAAACATGGTTTTACAGCAATTCTATGTACTAATGAACAAAAATTTATTACGTTAAAAAACTGTTTTACCACTATTTTTCATGACACGGATGAAGATTTCTTACGTTAAAAGCTGTTTTATCATGATTTTCCTATTACCCAGCCTTAGAAAATGTTAATAAATGCTTTCTTTCATGACCGATATTCCACTTTTACAGCCTTAGAACGCAATTGTGAATGTGTTTTCATGGTCAATCTCCTTCCCAGTGGACACAAGATGTTATAATTACGTAGGGAAATGTACAGTAATTAAAATGAACCTATTTAAAACGTTTTAATTACGTTATCCTAATTACGTATTTTTTCAATTGTTCTAAAAATGTTTTTATAATGCTTCTGTCAGACTTACGTTCCTCTATCGGTCTGTTTGTTCAAACGTAGGGTCTGATACATTAAAACATTATTATTCGG